>JANQBM010015291.1:0-17423 GCA_025594535.1 Erythroxylum domingense | reverse complement strand
GAATGACAAACTCTCTAGGTTGAAGGTAATGTTGCCACACCTCCAATGCTCTCACCACAGTATAAAGCTCTTTGTCATAGGTAGGATAATTAAGTTGTGCACCACTCCGTTTTTCACTAAAATAAGCTACTGGTTTGTTTTCCTGCGAAAGCATAGCTCCTATACCAATACCAGAAGCATCACATTCAACCTCAAAAGCTTTCTCAAAGTCAGGTAAACATAGAATAGGAGCATAACACAATTTTTTTTCAACAAATTAAACACATGCTCTTTTTCCTCACCCCATGTAAACCCTTTCTCCTTCTTGACTATTTCAATCAAAGGAGTAGCAATGGTAGAAAAATCTTTCACAAACCTCCTATAGAAACTAGCAAATCCATGAAAACTCTTCACCTCACTAGCACTCTTAGCTGTCGCCTATTCTTGGATAGCCTTCCCCTTCTCCTCATCAACCTCAACTTCCCTATAATTGACTACAAACCCCAAGAAGACAAGCCTATCAATACAAAAAATACACTTCTTAAGGTTTGCATATAGTTTCTCCTATCTCAATACATTCAAAACACATCTCAAATGCGTAACATGCTCATCAAGATTAGTGCTATATATATCAAGATGTTATCAAAGTAAACAACCACAAATTTTCCAAGAAATGCATGCAACACATGATTCATCAACCTCATAAAAGTGTTGGGTGCATTTAGTTAAACCAAATGGCATAATTAACCAGTCATACAACCCATATTTAGTTTTGAAAGTAGTTTTCCATTCATCTCCTGGTTTCATTCTAATCTAGTGGTATCCACTTTTCAAATCAATTTTGGTAAAGATACATGCACCATGCAATTCATCAAGCATATCATCTAATCTAGGAATAGGATGGCAATACTTTACAGTGATTTTATTGACAACTCTGCAATCTACACACATCGTCCAGGTCCTATCTTTCTTCGGCACCAACAACACAGGCACTGCACAAGGGCTCAAGCTCTCCCTCACATGCCTTTTCTCCAGTAACTCACCTACCTGCTTTTGAAGCTCCTTTGTCTCCTTAGGATTACTCCTATAAGCTGAGCGATTCGAAATCTAGTACACAAAATCAATCCAGTGCTCTATGTCTTTCAAGGGTGGCAGTCCCTTAGGTATCTCCTCAGGAAAGACATTAGTATAATCCTGCGAAAGAGAAGCAAAAACACTAGGCAAAGTCTCAAGAGGGTTAGTGTCAGAAACTAAACACTCTCTATATCTCACCACTACTAGTGCTCTCTTCTCTCCAGTTACTCTCCTCAAGTCTTTTCCTTTAGCAAACAAGCTCACTTTCCTCTCTTTCTTTTATTTCTTCTTTTCTCTAGCTGAGCTCTTCTCTCCTGCACATCCCACTTCCTTTTTCTCACTTGTGCAGTCATTCACCATTGGACCAAACTCATTTTTCTTTTGGGCCTCTCTCTTCACTTTTTTTGTTCTCATTACCCGAACCTTCCTCACTTTTACTTGCTTTTATCTGGTCTAGGTACAATTCATGAGGTGATAAAGGTAGTAGAATGAAATTCCCACCCTTAAACTTAAAGGAGTACCTATTGGTATGCCTATCATATGCTACCCTCCTGTCAAACTGCCAAGGTCTCCCAAGTAACATATAACCAGCCTCCATTGATACCACATCACACAACACCTCATCCTCATATCTTCTACCTGAAAATGGCACTACAACCTGCTTAGTCATCTTCACACCAGCACTATCAGTGAACTACTATAAATTGTATAGCTCTGGATGTTTCCTGCATGTCAAACTCAATTTCTGTACCATAGTCCAACTAGCTGCATTAGTACAACTACCCCCATCAATGATCAAATTGCATACTTTTCTACCAACTAAATATCTTGTATGGAAAAGATTCTCTCTCTGATCTACAACCTCATCTATGGCCTTAGCACTAAGTACCCCCCTAACTACTAGTGCTTTTCCTGTAACAGCTCTCTGAAAGCAACTATCATCCTCAAAATCATTATCAACAATAAGCTCAGATTCACTACCACTGTCCTTCGAATCAATCATCCCATTATCCCTCACAATCATGACTTTCTTATTTGTGCATTGAGATGCAATATGGCCAGTACCCAAATACTTAAAACATTTAATGCTAGAATACTTACTAGAAGAAGCTTGGGTGTTAGGTGTATCTTTAGGGTCAAACCCTACATTCGGCTTTTTGAGTGTCTCCTTGAGAAGTCCACCCCTTTGTCTTTCGACTTCTCCTCTCTCTTGGGCCAATTTAAACTCTATGATTGGCTAGAATTCTTCCCACTCCTTGCTGCCACTCTAACTTTGATTTGTTTCTCTACCTTTATGGCCATGTTCACCATGTCCTCAATCTCTAAGTAATGCTGCAACTCCATAATATTGGCTATCTCCCTATTGAGTCCACTCAAAAATCTAACTATTGTAGCTTCTGGGTCCTCCTCTATGTTGGCTCGGATCATAGCCACCTCCATCTCCTTATGGTAATCCTCTACTGATTTAGACCCCTGAGTGAGTCTATGAAGTTTCTGGTGCATCTCCCTATAATAGTAAGAAGGCACAAACTGCTTCCTCATGCATGCCTTCATATCGTCCCAAGTAGTAATTGGCATCTCCCTATTTCTCCTCCTGGATGTCACCAAATGATCCCACCATATTAGTGCATAATCTATAAATTCAATAGCGGCTAGCTTTACCTTTTTATCTTCAAAAAAATTATGGTGCTCAAAAACCAAGTTTACCTTCCTTTCCCACTCCATGTAAGCCTCTGCATCATTCCTTCCCTTAAAGGATGGGATTTGCATCTTGATAGATTTAAGGTCTCTATCTCTCCTATTAAATGGCTCAACTCTCTGAACTCTCCTAGGTGTACGTACCTCAAACTCCTCCTCCTCCTCAAAGTCATCCTCCTCTGGCTCATAACGAGGTGGTGGTTTCTGCTGACGTACACTTGAACGCCTCCCCTGAGGTTCCTCACGCCTCCCTTGTCTGATTTCATCCATCTATCCCCTAATCTCAGTTAAGGCTAGATTGAATCTCTCAACTTGTTGCTGCATGGCTCTTAAAGTGAAAGTGATATTTGCATCTCCCCCTTGGTTGTCATCATTACTACCTCCCTGTGACATTGTAGATAAAATGATATACCTGCAAAATAAGTTTAGTAATAAACAACCTCACACACTCCGTGTTTCACTCAATTGATGTCACTCCTCTTATGTTTAAGTCACGGCAATGACTCCCTCAAATAAGCTCACACACTCTGCCTTTTACCACTCAATTCCCTCTGAAATTCTATTCACCACTCAGAACCAATTCTCAACTGATCAAAAGTATCAAAAGAGTGAAAAAATTTCGAACTACTTAGCAAGTACGAGTATAACGAAACAAAACCTTTTTTCAAATTTTTTTCTGTATTTTGTTTTTTGACTCTTTTTTTGTTTTTTCGTTTTTTACATTTTTTACTTTTCTTTTTTCGGATTTTTAAAGATTTTTTCAGACTTTTTTCCTTCTTTTTGTTTTTTGTACTTTTTTGACTCTTTTTTTGATTTAAGTCAAATATTAACAGAAGATAAAACAAGAAAAATAAGAAACCCTAGGTCAAAAGTTAATTCACACCTGAGTTGATGAACTGACGATAATTGGATGGTGACGGGTGGTAGTTTCTTAAATTCCAATGGAGTTGAATAAGAATTCTCCTTCATACCAACACTCTAATACCAACTAACGTGCACCACGAAATTAAATGATTGTTCGAATCCCAGGAAAGAAGAAGATGATGGATTTGAATTAACTAAATTAAAGCTGATAAGCAGGGTTTCAAATTTGCCTACTAGACCTCACAAAGAACTTGTCTCGAGCAATCTAGATAACGGGAAAAGAACAAACCAAGAAAGTTGTTTAGGATCAAAATCACACCACAATCTGATTCAGTTGATAAGTGATGTTTAATTCCTAAGTTGAAAAGAACAAGAGGGATTTCTTCTCTCAATATGACCGGCGACTCACAAAAGATAATCTGATCAAAAGTTATTCGAAAACCTTAAAACATAAGTGTTTATACCTAGGGTTAATGCTAAAAGACTTGGGGCTTAAAATACATAGAAGCCCAAAATATAAATAACTTAAAAGAAGTCCAAATTCGAATAATAAGACCTCTCTTCTTGGGTTTAAGTGATAATGTGCAGCTCAATACAATGGTCTGGAAGTCCCAAGTGAGTCTAATCCAAAGATTTGAGATAAATGAATTAATTTGCGCTGTGATTCAGATAGCTCTCCTCCAATAGGCTTGGTGCACTCCATCCTCTCCACAAATTGGCCCATATGGGCATAGAGAGCCTCCTTGAATCTCTCGGTCCTAGCTTTGGACATATATCCAACTAGAATGACAAGCTCACCCCTATCATGCACGCCATCTCCTTAGTGATCCTTATTCTTGCTCACATCACTTATCTTTGGACTTGTCCCTACAGTCAATGGACTTGTCCTTGCCCTTTTCTTCCTTCTTAGGCCACTTGGAACTCCAAAAACTTGAAGAACTAGGATTGTAAGCCTTGTTGGAGCTTTTACTCTTCAATTGCTCTTTAATTTTCATAGCCATGTGATGCAACTCTACAATGTTGGCTATCTCGTTATTCAAACTAGCAAGAAATCGAGCCATGTTGGTTTCCCTTTATTCTTCAATATAAGCCCTTATCATAGCCATTTCCATCTCCTTGTGGTAGTCCTCAACACTCTTAGTTTGCAGTTTTGGTGCAACTCCCTGTAGTAGTAACTAGGCACAAAGCGTCTCTTCATGATGGACTTCATTTCCTCCCATGTTTCAATAGGTCTATCTCCATCCCTTCTCCTATTCAGAAGTAGTTCCCACCAAACAACTGCATAGTCAAAGAATTCAACTGTAGCCAACTTCACCTTCTTTTCTTCTGAGTAGTTGTGGCAAGCAAACATTATCTCTACTTTCCTTTCCCACTCCAAGTAGGCTTCTGCGTCATTCCTCCCTTGGAAAGATGGAATCTTCATTTTGATGCTTCCTATGTTTCTATCAAATCTCTCAACTTCTTCCTCATCTCTGCCTCTTTCAACTCTCCCCTTATGGCCTCCTCTATTTCGGCCTCTATCTCCTCTTCCTCCTCTTCTATAGTTTCGAACTTCATACCACCCCCTCTCATCATCTTTTTCATAACCAACAACTTCTTCTTCATAGTCTTGGGGATTTTGAGCTTTAGTTGAAGCTCTTTCTCTTGGTGCATTATTAACTGAAAACTCTTGCAAAGCTCTGATCAATCTATCTTGTCTTTCAAACTTGTCACTGACATCTCTAAACATGTTCTTTATCTTTAGAAACTGATTTTGCATAGCTGCTAAAGTAAAGAAAGTCTTATTTTGTTGTTCATTGTCACTTCCTTTTCCTTTAATAGACATGGTGTAAACTGCAAGAAAACGTTAGAAAGGACCTCACAATCACTCCCTTACGTAATTCCCTCAAATCAGATTGTACACTCGTGTTTTCACACAATATTGATGGCTTTTCACTATATAAGCTCTGCCCTTTGCCTTTTACCTCTCAAGTGATGTCTTTAAAGTTACTTTTTAGAAACCAATTCAAAAAAACTAAGCAAACGGCAAGCAACACAAATTAATTGGAAAGAACAAGTAAATCATAACAAGAAACGAAATAAGAACAATTCTAGAAGCAAAGTAATGCACGAATAGAAATAAAGTAGTATGCTAATACACGGATGGAAAAGATGTGTCTGCAATGATTTTTGTTTATAATTGAACAATATGAATACAAGATTGTTTAATTCATTGTAATAAAAGCAAAGAAAGGCACCAACAAGAAAGTAAACTAAGAATCAATGAAAGACACTCAATATATTGTAAAACTCAATAAAAAAAACCCGAGAGCTCAAAGAAAAAATTTCAAATCTGCCCGAGGTTTAAAATAGGCAAATCAACGTGCTTTTAACTTTTGTTTTGCTACTATAAACGATTCTGCTACTGTTCTCTTTTTCGATACTGTTCACCTTTTTTGGGAACTGTTGACTTTTGGGTACTGTTCACGCTTTTTGGGTACTGTTCACCTTTTTTGGTACTGTGCACATTTTTTTGTAAAGAAACAAATAAGAAAAACACAATAAAGATATGTATAAGTTCAATAGAATTAAGCCAAAGTTCTGATACCAAGATGATACAAAAAATCCCAAGAAAACAAGGTTCTTGAAACCCCCTAATCCGATTGAATCAAAAGCCTAATTTTTATATTCTATCAACGTGCTAGATTAAACCCCAAATCATAAGTTTGAGACCCAATCCCAAAGAAATCATAAATCAATTTACTTTGCAAGTACTTACTTATTGATGCAAATCAATTTCTTGAATGAAGTCATTCTCCCTCACTTGAAGAATTCAATTCTGAAATTTTTATTAATCATCCAATCTAGGTTACAAGGATATATAATAAGGTATAAATACCCTTGACCAAGTCCTAACCCTAATAGGAATGGGTTTGCAAGCCCATTTAATGAAAACTAGGCTAATCCTAACAAATCTAGGAGTATAAACCAATTGAACATAATCTGATCCAAGCCTTTTTAAGAATGGGCTAAACACATTAAAACAAATAAGTCTCAAAATAACCCAAACAAACAAATCACGTGTTACTAACTAAAAGAATAGCACATAAATAAGTCCTTGGGCCTAAAATAAGAGATAATAAATAACAACCTCAAATTATCAAAAAAGCGCCCCAAATAAGACTTGAGCTTGTTTCCCAAAATGGCTAAGTGCTAGCCTCTTCCAACACCTCCTCTAACAAAATCACAAGCTTAGGTGTACCTTGGTGTTCCGTCATGGATGTTTCAACCTCCTAGTACTTTACTTGTGATTTGGGCTTGAACAAAAGTTTGCATTGCTTGTTTAAGCCTTAAAGTTTGTTGCATTGTAAGTGGACCACTTGGCATGTGTAGCTTGTCAAGTTGATTTGTAAGGCGTGGAACTCCATTGTAAAGGCTGGTTGTATCACAACCTCTCATATAAACCATATATTTTTAAAAGCAATTCTCCATCTGCCACCCTCTTTCATGTGAATTTGATAATACCCACTTTTTAAATCAATATTTGAAAATAAGCAAAAACTATATAACTCATCAAGCATATAATCGAATCTAGGTAAGTGATGCTATACTTTACCATGATTTTGTTGATAGCTTAAAATTCCACACAAAGGCAATATGTTCCATCTTTCTTTGATACTAGAATTAAAGGAACTAAACATGAGATGAGGCTTTTGAATCTGCTTAGTCTCCACTAACTCATCCACTTGCTTTTGAATCTCTTTGGTCTCCTATGGACTAGTATTATAAGCTAGTCTATTAGGAATAGTTGAACCTAGGATGAAATCAACTTGAGCTAAATGCCTCTTAATCGGTAATCCTTGTGTTAACTTCTCATGGCATAAATCAGCAAATTCTTGCAATAAAGACGCAATAGCACTATTCAAAGAAGGACAAAGTTTGTTAGTTGAAAGGTGAACATCCTTGTACATAAGTACAAGTTGTTGTTGCCTTGCTAGCGTAGCACTCTTGACCTCACTGCTACTATTATAGGCACTAACCCTCGTATTTTCTCTCTATTTTGAGTCTCATGATATGATTTTCCTCTCTCATGGCTTATTACAACTCTCTTTTCACTCTTTTTCACACCCTCACTCTTTTCTTAAGCACTCATGTTTATCTCAATTTGTATTCACTAGTTATCATAATATGATCCTCATATGCTTCCCATGGTTTGAGGGGTGTTAAATCACATGTCTATTTTTCATGATAAAGAGGTAATTGTTTTTATACCCATCATGTTGAACTTATCTGTCAAACTTCCATGGATGCCAAAAAAAAGAAGATGACAAGTTTGCATCGATGCTACATCACATAGAACCTCATCATTGCATTTCCCATTGGAAAATGTCACTAGAACCTATTTTTTCACCTTAACTCGCCCACCTTCATTCAGGCATTGCAGCTTGTATAGTTTTGGATGCTTGAAAGTTGTCAACTTCAGTCTATCAACCAATAAGTGCTAGCAACATTAGTGCAACTCCTACTATCAATGATCATGCTACATACATATTCACATGGCACCGAGTATGAAATTTATGCTCACGTTGGGCCAAATCACTTTCATCGTTAGGCTGAATGTTAAGAGTTTTCCTAGTGATCATGGAGAACCATGAGCATGTGAAAGATAAGAAGAGAAGCACATATGGTGTGATCCGCCTTAAGGAAGCCTAAGATATGACTTGCATGGACATGAGCTTGCAAAATGAGGCTTAGGAGCTAAAATTGGATCAAAATTGAAGTCTCAATGTGCAAGGCTATGGGCTGAACGAAATTCCCATAATAAAGGCCCAACATTCAAGTCTAATGTTCCTAAGGATCCATTACAAGATGTTGGAGGTCCAATGACAAGAGCTAGGGCCAAAGTAATGAAGCAAGCATTGAATTGTTTGATCCAAGACCTTTAAGAGACAGAGCCCATGTTGTTGAGTGAGATTTCATCTCATAAAGGTCCAAGAGGCATTGTCTTACTCCTTGAAGCCCAACATGAAGTGTCCAAAGGTCCACATGGAGTTTAATTAGGAGAACTCACTTAAAATACCATGTGACAGCTATGTGCCACTAAAACAATAAGGAGAAGGACTTGATCTACGTGGTTCAATATGTTTAAATCATGTTTTAATTAGTTTCTTTTTTGTTTTCCTTGAAAGAAGGTCATCTGGTCAACACCTTTCTAAGTTTATCTTGTTTCCTTTTAGGGATTGATTTGTTTCCTTTTATTTGGTTTCTTCTTTAGAAAATTAAGTTAGGAAGTTTTCCTATAAATAGGCACCCTCTATGTAGTTTGGAAGGGGATTTTTCATTTAGAAATACTATTGAGTATTATTGAGAGCATTCTTGTTTTCTTTGTATTCTTTGAGAATACTTGACTTATCGAAGGATTGGTCTTCCTTTATGGCATCCCAAGGTTAGAGTTCCAAGAGACAAGTCTCTTAGGGTTCTTTCCATTGACCAACATTCTTGCTAGGGTTCTAAGAGACAAGGTCTCTTAGGGTTCTTTCCATTGACCAACATTCTTCTAACCCTTTTCTCTTTGTTTTCTATTTCTATCTTTTCAATTTTCTTTCTTGTGCTTCCATGTGTGTTTGATTTTAGTTGTTCTTGGGTGTAGTTCCAATCTTGTTGAAGGTTCTCTAGGACAAGTTCCTATTGGGTCTCCCATCATTTGGTATCAGAGCACTTTGGTAGCTAGATTTCAAATAACTATCCTTTTGTTGTTCATTTTCGTTCTTCTTCTCTGTCCGTTTCTCATCCACTATTTTTTTCACTTTTTGTTCGAGTTTTTGGCTGAATAATAGGTATTCCTTCAAGTTTGGAATCATTCAAATCCAAGCTTTCTAGAGCAAGTTACACTAAGTCGAAATTTGAGAGCATCCAACTTTTGAAAATTCCTTTGCATTTTTTTGTTTCCATATTTATTTGTGTGAACTTCAAATTATCTAAAAAAAAGTAGAAGTCAAAAAATGAAAAAAAGAAATTTTTCAAAAAAAGCAAAAAAAGAAATTTGTCAAAAGAAAGGAAAAAGAAAACAATCAGATTGTGTGTTGCAATTTCTAAAGAAGTGGAGTACTTTCCTATTTTATATTGCTTGGAGATTGCTTACCTTCCTATTTGCTTCACTTTCTTAATTCAATTACTTTTCTATTTTGCCTTTTGTTTCCTATTTTATTTTGTAATCACTGCCTTAATTCATTCCTTACACTATTTTTCCTTTACTTGGTTTCCAAGCTTCTCCACTTTCCCATCATTTTTCTTTCCTTTTGCATATTCATATCCTTTACTTCTTCTTTATTTTCCACAAGCTATTTAACCTTTTGGACTTTTTGAGAATTTTATTTTGGGATTCTAGTCTTGAATGCCACTTGGTTTGCCACTTCGTTTGATTGCTTTTATTTGATTATGTCTTGTTTCGAATAAGGATACTATAGAAAGCAAGTTGAGTGGTAAAAGGCAAGAGTGTTTTCATTATAGAAAAAGCCAAATTTTGTGTGATACATGAGTTATTTGGCATATGCTGAGTGTAGACACGTGAGGTTGAGTGGTGAGGTATATATTGTTTTTTGTTGTTTACTAACATTTTGCAGTTCATAAACATGTCTCAAGAAGATGAATCATATGAACAAGATCTCAATGTCTTTATGAAGGCTGTGCAAGATCAATTCCAGAGGTTGAATGCTAGGTTGGATGACATCAATCCACATCAAACTCAAAAGGTCCTAGAAGGTCATTCCATTAAGAAGATGAAGATGTGCAATCTGAGGATAAAGGCCCCAACACTAGGAGAGGCAGACAAACTCCTTCTCCTAATGAACTTGACAACATAAAATTGAAAATCCCTTCTTTTTGAGGAAAAAATGATCTTGAATTGTATTTAGAGTAGGAGAGGATAATAGAATATGTATTTGAGTGTCATATATATAGTGAAGAGAAAAAGATAAAACTTGCTGCTTTTGAATTTTGTGACTATGCTAGTATTTGGTGGGATTAATTGCAAGTAAATAGAAGGCAGAATCATGAAAGACCAATTTACAGATGGCAAGAAATGAAAGCCGTCATGAGAAAGCGCTTTGCTCCAAGTCATTACAATCAAGACTTGTTCAAGCGGCTGTAAAGATTGACGCAATGATCTATGAGTGTTGAAGAGTACCACCAAGAGATGGAGATCATCATGATTAGGGCCAATGTTGAGGAAGACATGGAAGCTATCATGAGAAGAATTCTTGATGATTTACGCCCTGAAATTGCTTCCATTGTAGAGTTGCAAAATTCACTTGAAATGGATGAGTTGTTAAAAATCTACAATGGTGCTGGATCGAGTTCTTGGAAGAGAAGCTCAAGCCAAAGGAGGAAAGTAAGCCTAAATTCTCTACTCCAAATCCTAAGGGTAAAAATGACTCTAAATCCTCTTCTTCTTCTAATCCTTCTTATAAAGTTAAGTGCTTTAAATGTCAAGGTTTTGATCATATTGCTTTGTAATGACCTAACAAAAGAACTATGATTTTGCTTGAGAATTGTGATGTTGCTAGTGAAAGTAGTGACAGTAATGATTTTGATGATGTGCCTCTATTGACGGATGCTTCCGATGTTGATTGTGATGCTGAGGTTGGTGAAGCCCTTGTGGCTAGGCGTGCTCTTAATATCCAACCAAAAGAAGATCTTGAAGAAGAGCAACGTGAGCACATCTTTCATACAAGGTGTCTCATTAATGGTAAAGTTTGTAGCATGATCGTAGATGGTGGAAGTTGTACCAATGTTGCTAGCACTCTACTTGTTGACAAGCTTAATTTGCCTATTTTGAAGCATCCTAGACCATATAAATTGCATTGGTTAAATGATTGTGGTGAGGTGAAAGTCACCAAACAAGTGACGATTGCATTTTTTCTGTTGGTAAGTATCATGATAAAATTTTATGTGATGTTGTACCTATGTATGCTGGACATATTTTTCTTGGTAGGCCTTGGTAATTTGATAAGAAAGTTAAGCATGATGGATACAAAAATTGCTATTCTTTTCCTTTCCATGGTAAAAATTTTGTGCTGAAACCTTTTAGGCTGATTCAAGCTTATGAGGATCAAGTGAGGATTGAGAAAGAATGCAATTGAGAGCAAAAGAAAAGAAAGAGAGAGAGGTCGAAAAGAAAGAAAAAGAGAGAAAATAAAACGAGTGGGAAAATGAAGAAAAGAGAGTGACTTTATTTGCTAGAAAAAGTGAGATCAAGAGAGCTTTAAAATGTGAAGAATCTTATATACTTTTATATAAAGATGTTTTCTTAACTATTAATGAGCTTGATCCATCTTTGCTGTCTAGTATTTTGTATTCGTTACAGGACTTCAGTGATTTATTTCTGGAGGACATTCCCCATGGATTGCCCTCTTTAGGAGGCATTGAGCACCATATAGACTTCCTTCCTGGAGCGTCAATTCCGAATAGGCCTATATATAGAGCCAATCTGAAAGAAACTAAGGAGATCCAAAGACAAGTTGAAGAGCTTATGAAAAAGGGCTTTGTGAGAGAAAGTTTGAGCCCATGTGCTGTGCCGGTTATGCTTGTTCCTAAGAAAGATGACAAATGGAGAATGTGTGTTAATTGCAAAGCCATCAATAAAATCACAGTGAAATATAGTTACCCTATCCCTCTTTTAGATGATATGCTTGATAAGTTACATGGTGCTTGTATATTTTCTAAAATTGATCTTAGAAGTGGGTTCCATCAAATTTGCATGAAAAAGGGTGATGAGTAGAAAATTGCTTTCAAAACTAAGTTTAGGTTGTATGAGTGGTTACTTATGCCTTTTGGCTTGACTAATGCACCTAGTTCTTTCATGAGTTTGATAAATCATGTGTTTCGGCCATTTATAGGAAAGAATGTGGTTGTCTATTTTGATGATATTCTAGTGTATTCCAAGAGTTTAGATGATCATGTGAAACACTTGTGTGATGTGTTTGGACTTTTAAGAGAATAAGCTTTATGCAAATTTAGAAAAATGTTCCTTTTTCGTGGATAATGTTGTGTTTCTTGGTGTTATTGTAGGTGCTAAAGGGCTTAAAGTTGATGAAGAGAAAGTGAAGGCAATTAGAGAATGGCAAACTCCCAAGAATGTAAATGAAGTTCGAAGCTTCCATGGCTTGGCAAGCTTCTATCAGAGATTTGTGAAGGAATTCTCTACTATTGCTGCCCCTTTGAATGAATTGGTAAAAAAGAATGTGATTTTTAAAGGGGATTCACAAGAAGTTGCTTTTAACACCTTGAAAGAAAAATTGATCAATGCTCATTTTCTTATTCTTCTTGGTCTTTCTAAAGGTTTTGAGGTTGAATGTGATACTTCTGGAATAGACGCTAGTGCTATTTGAATGCAGGATTCAAAACCTATTGCTTATTTTAGTGAAAAACTAAGTGGTGCTGCTTTAAATTACTCCACTTATGATAAAGAGTTGCATGCTTTAAAAAGGTCTTTAGAGACTTGGAAACATTACTTGTGGCCAAAAGCATTTATCATTCATTTTGATCATGAAAGTTTAAAATTTCTAAAGTCCCAGGGTAAATTGAACAAGAGACATGCTAGGTGGCTGGAATTTATTGAAACTTTTCCTTATCTTATTAAACATAAACAAGGGAAAGAAAACGTTTTGGCTGATGCTCTTTCTAGGAGATACTCTCTCCTTACCTCTATGCATGCTAGATTAGTTGGTTTTAGGATGTTGAGAGGTATGCATGAATTTGATTGTGACTTTGCAGAAATTTAGAAATCTTGTGAAAAACATGGTATTGATAATTTCTATAGATTTGGTGAATTTCTATTAAAAAAGATAAACTTCGCATTCCATGTTGCTCTATTCGTGAATTACTTGTTAGAGAAACACATGGTGGTGGATTGATGGGTAACTTTGGTATTGAGAAAACTTTAGCTCTTTTGTATGAATATTTTTACTTGTAGGCATGCACAATCTAAGGTTCAATCATATGGTTTATTTTCTCCCTTACCCGTCCCCTCTTATCCTTGGGTTGATATATCTATGGACTTTGTGCTTAGATTGCCTAGATCATCTAGTGGAAAGGATAGCATCTTTGTGGTGGTTGATTAATCTAGCAAGATGGCTCACTTTATTGCTTGTTCTGAAACTAATGATGCTATTCATATTGCTAACTTGTTCTTTAAAGAGGTTGTAAGATTGCATGGATTGCCAAAGTATGTAAAATTTCTTCGTCACTTTTGGAGAACTCTATGGAATAAACTTGGCACTAAATTCTTGTTTTATACTATTGCACATCCTCAAACGAATGGTCAAACTGAAGTAGTAAATATAACTTTGACTACATTGTTGCATGCGATCATCCAAAAGAACTTGAAGAGTTAGGAAAAGTATCTCCCACACATTGAGTTTTCTTATAATCGTGCTATTCATTCTTTTACTCAAATTTCTTCTTTTGAGATTGTTTATGGGTTTAATCCTTAGAGTCCTATGGAAATTCTTCCAGTGCATTCTAATGACTTTACTAACCTTGACGGTATGAAAAAGGCTAAATTTGTGCAGGAGTTGCATGCTTTAGAGCTAACATTGAGATGAGAAATGAACAATATGCAAAGCACGCCAATTAAGGTTGAAGGTGTGTTATATTTGAACACAGTCATTGGGTTTGGGTGCACTTGAGAAAGGAGAGGTCTTTCAGAACAAAGGAAATCTAAGCTATAACTAAGAGGAGATGGCCCCTTTCAAGTTTTAGAAATGATTAATGATAATGCCTATAAAATTGATTTGCCTAGCTCCTATAGTAATGTTAGTGCTACATTCAATGTATTTGATTTATCCCTCTTTGATGTTGCAGATTAAAGGATGGATCCTTTTGAGGAGGGAGGGAATGATGGAGAACCATGGGCGTGTGAAAGAAAAGAAGAGAAGCATACATGATGTGATTCGCCTTAAGGAAGCCTAGGATATGACTTGCATAGACATGAGCTTATAAAAGGAGGCTTAGGAGTTGAAATTGGATTAGATTTAAGGTTTGAATGTGCAAGGCAATGGGCGGAACGAAATTCCCATATCAAAGGCGCAACATTCAAGTCTAATGTTCCTAAGGATCCATTACAAGATGTTGGAAGCCTAATGAGAAGAGCTAGGGCCAAAGCAATGAAGCAGGAATTAAATTGTTTGATTCAAGACCTTCAATAGATAGAGCCCATGTTGTTGATTCAGATTTCATCTCATAAGGGTCCAAGAGGCATTGTCTTACTCCTTGAAGCCCAACATGAAGTGTCCAAAGTCCCACATGATGGGAGACCCAATAGGAACTTGTCCTAGAGAACCTTCAACAAGATGGAACTATGCTCAAGAACAACTAGAATCAAACACACACAGAAGCACAAGAAACAAAATTGAAAAGATAGAAACAGAACACAAAGAGAAAAGGAGTTAGAAGAATGTTGGTCAATGGAAAGAACCCTAAGAGAACTTGTCTCTTAGAACCCTAGCAAGAATGGTGGATAATGGAAAGAACCCTAAGAGAACTTGTCTCTTAGAACTCTAACCTTGGGACGGCACAAAGGAAGACCACTCGTTCGATAAATCAAGTATTCTCAAAAAATACAAGCAAAGCAAGAATGCTCTCAATAATACTCAATAGTATTTCCAAATGAAAAATCCCCTTCCAAAGTACATAAAGGGTGCCTATTTATAGGAAAACTTCCTAACTTAATGTAACATCCTATTACTTATGTTAAGGTTAAAATAGTGTTACATACACAAGCGCGAGAACATTGATTTTTGCACTTAATATCATTGTACATGCATTCAATGACATTTTACAGTTATGATTGATTTATAAATGTGATTAAAATGCAAATCATGGATTATTTGTGTTGAAAATTTATTTGGTGATAATAGTTATTATTTCAAAATTTTTGGTGTATTATGGATTAATTGTCTTAATAATTAAATTGGTGTGTATTAGAATTTATTCCCCATTTTTGGAGACATTTTAGATATTTTGGAGATTTATAAAAAATTTAAGGTAATTTAGACTAGGAAAAATATTGAAATAGGAGACAAATAGAAGTGTGACAATTGTATTAGAAATTAATTGACAAATGGACAAATTATGGAGTGACAAATGGATAAATTAATGTGTGACATGTGGACCAATAGTTAAGTGACATTTGGTAGCCTTACATGGAGGACACATGTAACACATGCATTGGAGACATGTGTCAAGACTTAAAAGAGATGCCTAGTCATTAGGAAACATGTTTTTGCAGCTCTTCCTTTGGTTTCACCGAAAACATCTAAACTTCCTTCTTGCTTTACCATCACCGAAACACTAGCTTGCTCATTTATGTATATTGGCTTTTGGTTAATCTATCAACATTATACCTTACAAAACAAAACCTGAATCACTTCAGCCCATTTGAGGTTTTCAGCTATCTCTCTCTATCTTCAGCTCTCTCCACCAAAAACTTGTTAATTTATGGAATTTTTTCTGAAGTGTGAAGTATAAACCAAGTAAGTTATGCTTTAAGTTTTATGATAGTGTCAATAACTTCTGTTAAGGTTTTAATATTTGTAAATGGATGCATGCATGAATGGTTTATATTTTCATGCTTGTGGATTGTTGCATGCGTGAATAGTATTGATGCATGTGTGGGTGGTGAAGGAAGAAGCAAATTTGGTGTTATGATTAACAAGATGAAGGATGGTAGTGGGTCGGAGCATGTTATATGCAATATTTTACTGAACATATATCTGTATTTAGAACATAACTTGATCTGTGAATATCCAAAATGGATGGAGTTTAATTTAGAGTAAAGTAAAGACATAGAGCTATATTTTTCATGAGAACTAGAAATTCAATTCTATCTCTAAGAGTTTCAAAATTTAGCTTGAAGTTGACTTTGGGATTCTATCATGGTTTGGGAATAGTTTGTAGTGTTTTTTGTATACCTTACAGAATACTAAACAAAATTGCATGAAATTAGCTTCATTAAAAACTTAAGGCATAAAGGAACAATTTTTTAGAATAATGTTTTACCTAAATCCTTCATATTCCTCGTCAAAATTACCATGAAAGATTGACCCGAATGACTATTTTGGGAAGAGCTGGAAGAAGTTGGAATAAAAGGAAGTGTACGATCATGACTCTAAGGGGTCGTGAAGGGGTTGCACGATCGTACACAAGCACGATCGCGACATTGGAAGATCAATTGGAAATGCACGATCGTGCACAAACACAATTGTACAGATACTGGCCCATTGGGCTCAGTTAGAAACAGAAATCACAGAGTAGAACTCTACGTACAGAATACTGAGCTTATAGCTCTTTCAAATTGGCTACTCTGATCACAACAACTTTATCTGAACATACATTTTATGAAATGCATCAATAACAAAATATGCCATGAATAGCATTCACTTATAATGCATAGACATAATCTTATATTTATCGGACCTCAGTTTGGCATTCAACTTTCATTGAGTATTCAGAATTCAGTTGCAACATATGTCATTCAAATTTCAGATGCAAACAGAACACTTCCAATACATTCCCGACTATTAAACTCCTTGGACTATTAAAGTCTGAAATTCACAAACAGATCACAAATAGTTTAATAATTGGAAGTTAAATGGAATCAATCAATCCTAGAGAGATCATCTAGGTTGACTGACAAATGATTCTTTTCACTTATTGCCTTGAAGTTCCGGTAATGTCTGGATGATTTCGCTTAATGTGTTCCTCTAAAACATATCATACATACACATATCACAATTTTGCACAAATATGAATTTATTTATGCACATTCA
>JANQBM010015249.1:0-12029 GCA_025594535.1 Erythroxylum domingense | reverse complement strand
CAGCTTATCATATCTTCTTTCTCGCCTCATGGGAATTCTCGGAGGCATCTGAGCAAACTCAGGTATAGGAGACTCTAAATTGACTCTTACAGACTCCTACAAATTTTAAAACCATTCATTGCAATCATTCACAACTATATACACTATCCTCATTAGAGGAATATACACAACACTTGATACAGGTTCTAGGAAAATCTACAAAATAAAAGCTATAACTCTCTGACGTCAGTTGATAGACCTCTGAGCCATAACTTAGTCCAAAACGTTCTTCTAATCCAGAATAAACGCTAAGTCTCCTGTCTTGTATCTGAAAAATCACGTTGCAATTTTTGTGAGTTTTGCAAACTCAATGAGTGAACCATCATTGATGATATCACCGGATTACACACACATATCACATATTTCACATATGTTCATTCAGATCATATATACACTCCAGATATTCGCACAACATAGTATATCATATTATTTCACAATCCATATAGCCAAGTATAACAAATAGATCATATCAATTTTATCATTCGTTTTAGCTTTGCAAATCATTAAAAGAAATTCATTCTTATAATGTTATGTGCATGAGACTCAACTTTTTTTTTCTTATTGTTGTGACCAAGTGCCTATCACAAACTTATACAAATACCGGCCCATAGGGCTCAATCAAAAAGAATCATGGAGCATAGCTCTACATGTAAAATCAGAAATCACGGAGCAAAGCTCTCTGTGGAAGCGCTTCATACTGGCAACTCAGATCACAACGCTTTTATCTGAGCATGTAATTATGAAATGCAACAATTTTAGAAAATCTCATATATCACAATCTTATACAAATGCTCAGACAAGATTTCACAATCATTGGACCTAAGCTTGGCATTCAACTTTCGTTGAGAATCAAAAGTCAAATCATATCAAATCAAAACACTCCTAATACATTCCCAACTATTAAACTCCTTGGACCTCAGGTTCGGAATCTAGAAACAACTCACAAATAGTTTAATAATTGGAAGCTTAATAAATCAAATTAAATCAATTGTCCATGAAGCTATTGCCTAGATGGTTTGACAATATCCAACTAGCATCCAATGTGCTCCTCTAAAACATATACAACACATTCACAAATATCACATTTTTGCACAAATGTACAAGTGTTCTTTTATGCACATCAATATATAGAAAGTATGCACAATGCATGTTCAATGACAATTCCAGGGTATCATATTGATTCTAATCATCAAAACATTCAGATATCAAGACCTCATTAATATCATTTGAATTTATAATTTGGACCATTATAAAACAATGTGAAATCAATATCATAACCTAATTGACCACTTCAGATTTTCTACGTATATGATTTCGGGTCAATTTTGTATAATTAATCTGATAGAATAAATGACAAAATTAGGTAAAACTTTCTTCTACAAAGTTGTTCTACAGTGTCTTAAGTTTCTTTTGACTCTAAGATCATCCAATTTGATTTAGTATTCAATGAGTTATGCACAAAATACCATAGACTGTGCACATGTGAACTTTTGGCTAGTGCATGATCATACCCTCTAATTGTACAACTCATATCTTTCAACTAAGATATCTAAAAATTACAAAATTTATACCAATTTAAAGACAACTTGGTTGAAGACAACTCAGCCTAATTAAGCCCACATCAATACAGTTTATTCAATAACGACAGGACAAGATTTCTGTCCCTGGAAGTGGTACAGCCTAAGCTTAGACTCAATTTCATGCCAATTCTGAAAATCATAGAGATAGAATTAAAATTCTACTTCTTCACAAATTTTGTAGACATATGTCTCTAGTTTAATATGAATCAAAAATAAACTCATTCAGATATCTACAGCTTAAGTTATAATTAGAAAAATGAAGCATGATCACGAAAATTTTCCAATTCATAACATTCTAGCATACTTCTTTACTTTCATCCCATCAATCACTTTCAAATCAATTCAGATAACTCTAAATTTTTATGGAGAGAAAGAAAAATTTCTTAGAAACCCATTGGTCTAAGTTTCAAGTTGTTTGGAGATCGGATTACAAAGTTATAGTAAAAAGAGTCAGAACTATTTAGTATGAGAAATCTTGATTATGCATTACCACCTTCTACAGTAAAATCACGATTTTTACACGTTAATCTCCCAGATTTTCTTTGCAGAAATGCTTCTCCATCTTCTTCCTCTCTTCTACTAAATCCCTCATCACAAACTTATACCCTTACATTTACTCCTTCATTTGTACACCCATGCAACTTATCTTATGCTAAAACAACTCAAAATGCAAGATTAGTTACAAATACCAAAACCAAAAAATTTTCACCACTATTCATCATCTTCAACCTTTGTTTATAAAATTTTCTGCACTTTCTCTCTTTCCACTTACCCCATCGTCTCTAAGTATACTCTTTGTATTTCTACTCCTATTCCACTTCAACTTACTCTAAAACAACTCAAGATTAATCACAAAACATCAAAAACAAAACTCATATATGACAACTCCATTTTTCTGCTCTTTCTCTCTCTACTGCAACCATTTGTTTTATTTTATTCCTTCATTACTTAACATCCCCGTAACTACTCACTCAACACAACTCAAATATACATCCATTAAAACATCACCACAATCCATTATCAAAACTAGAAAATTAAAACTCACTTACTTGCTTTCCAGCGAAAGCTCCAACAGTGAGATTGAAGAAAAGTTTTCGGTGAATGGAGGGAAAAGCAAGGATAAATAGTACAGAACAATATATGGACTGCTAAGTATGCAGTATCAAATGTTTCGGTGATGGATGAAAGAAGAGAGCATTTTTGGTGTTGAACATTTCGGTGCAGAACAAAACAAAAGTTTCAGAAACATGTGACAACCTAGGTTGCTAATCCAACGACACATGTCACCCATGCACAAAGCCATTTGTCACTCTCCCATTTGTCTCTTTTTCTATTTATTTTTTCCAAAAATACCCTAAAATTTCAGAAAATTTTCTAAATTCACCAAAAATTCCGAAATAATATTAGTAGTCTCCAAATAAAATTTTCAGCCCAAAATAATTTACCAAAAATATCAAAATATCCAAAATGTACAAAAATTGTCAAATCACATTTAATACACTCTAATTAAATCCATCATTTCCATTTATAAACCAATTTACCAGAAAATGCCAATGAATGCGTGTACAATCATATGAATGTGCAAAATAAATGTGTATGTCACAATTAACTTATGTATGACGTGAATTTTCTTAATTTCACATAAATTTCTCATAATTTAATATTCTAGCCTTAACGTGGGTAACGGGATGTTACAACAGTAATCTCAAGGTGGTGGTGTTTTTATCGCTTGCAATGCATGCACCATACAGATGCTCGACACATGGCAATACGGTGGAATCGATATGTGTCACATGTTTGATGCACACGCCACAGTCGGTGGGCATATGATGCACGTGGCGGCGCATGCAATACACCTGCCATCAACGTGCTGGCACGTGCATAGAGCATCTAGCAAGCACTGTGCGCCATGCATGCCCACACTCATACCGACCATTGACTTGCGTCAACTTGCTAACATTATAACACTAAAAAACAAAAGAAAAAAACTCAAAAATTTCAGAATTCCCATAAAGGTGTCCCAAGATATTTTTAGGCCATCTTTCGAGTTCGAGGAATTTATAAAGTGAATTTTTAAATTTTTCCGGATTTATTACATGAGTAATAAATTAAAGTTTAACTCCAAAAAGAAAATGAGGCTTTCTAAAGTAGATTTTGATTGAATTTTTATGGCACAAACTTCACATAAGGGACATACTTGAGGTTTTCATGTATTAGGTCATATGTTCAGTGTCCAGAATAGCATGATAGTCACTCAAATTGAGATTTTTTGTGATAAAGTCTCAAACAAACTTCATTGATGATCATTTCAACATAATGTATGCCGATACAGCATGTGCGAATAACATAAAGATATATCCCTTTTGTTTGTGGACCTTTTGGGTACTGATGAGAATGAAGTCACCAAAGTAGCATTTCGAGTCAGTATTTGAATTGTTCTACTTAATGTTAGGTGATGTCTCTGGTCTTATTTTTTTGTTATTTTTCCCAAACGAGATGACCTTACATAGGATTTTGAGATGTACATAAAGGTATTAGATAGAGAAAAACCGTTGCTTAAATGATCTACTCTCCCAAAGGTGGCAATGTCATAAGAGTTAATGGTGTGTACTATGATCGCTTTTATGTGGAGGTCTAATTATATGTATTATGTATTCAGCCCAAAGGTGTTTCATAATATGTGTAATTGGATTCTCGGGACATATACTATTTTATGGCTTTGATTATTGTTGTTATCTTGCATTTGTGCTGATTTTTGCATTGTCATTTTGCATTCACCTTTTCTATCAATGATATCATTCTCACCATTGAAACCATAATTGGTTTCAATTTGAAAAATTGGATAGAGGATGCATTGAGTGCAACGGAGAAGAAAATATTGATATGGCCATTCATATGGATAGGTCATCTCCACCTACATCCAGCAGTTCTCAGATTGATAAAGCAGCCTGTGCAACTTGGGATCGGTTGAACAGATTATGTTGCATAACCATTAAGAGATCCATATCTGACCATCTGCTTAATGGACTCCGGAGACAAGCATAGGAAGGGAGTTTCTTGATAATGTCTCCTATAGGTACTCAATCTCATCTATTGTTGAGATAAATGCCTTGATGAAAGAATTATTCTCCATGAGGTATACTAGAGAAGGGAGAGAGGGGGAGTACATATCAAGAATGACCTGTCTCCACAGTAAACTGAAGGTGTTAAATATTGCTTTTCCTGATGTTTACATAGTTCACAGGCTCTAAACACACTACCTCCAAAGTTTAGTATTCTAGTGATGACATATTACTTGCAGGATGAGGAATGGGATTTCAATGCTTTGATTTCCCATTTTGTTATCAAAGAGAAGAAGTTAAAGAATTACGCTTGATTATAAGGTCCACTTAGCAACCAAAGGACAAGGAAAGGCCAAGCCTATAAAGGTCAAAGATAAGAGATCTAAATCTTCTCTACATGCTATTGCTGGCCAATCTAGTGCTAGTAAGGGTCTAGTATTACCAAAGGTATAAGGCCTAGAAGAAAAAAAAGAAACTGTCAGGTAACTCCTTGGCTTATTAGTTTATGAATCTAATTTTTCTATAGCCACATCTGACTCTTAGTGGCTAGATAGTGGAGCACCTAGTCATATTGCATCTATGATGTAGGGGTTCATATCTAGGATAGAGCCAACTAAAGTGAAGGAGAAATCGATGGTTGGAAACAATGAAGAAGCAGATGTAATATCTATAAGGCATGTATGTTTGAACCTAAAAAAAGGGTTCATTTTGGTTTTTACGCAACACATTTTATTTATCATCTTTTAGACTTAAATTGATCTTTGTATCAATTTTGGACAAAGAAGGTTATAGTTTTGTAATTAATGCTTCTGTTGTACAGTTGTCATTTAATACAAAACATATTGGTACAACTTTCTTGTCATATGGTTTATATAGAATGTGTCTTACCCTGGAAAAGAATATGTTTCTTCATATCTTGCCAAATAGGTCATGAAAAATAGAGCCTTGATAAAGGATATGTCATACATGTTATGGCATAAAAGGTTGAGCCATATTTCTAGAGCTAGTGTTGAGAGATTGATTAAAGATAACAGTCTCCCAACTCTAGATTTTGATGATTTAGAAACATGTGTTGACTACTGCATGGGTAAGTTGACCAAAATAAAGAAAAGAGGTCAACTCAAGACATTTGACTTATTAGACCTTATACATACAGATGTTAGTAGACCCTATACAGCTACATTATGCAATACTAGATATTTTCTAACGGTTGTTGATGATTATTCCCATTACAGGTACGTGTTCTTGTTTAAGGAAAAGTTTGAAGTTCTTGAGAAATTCAAGATCTTTGAAACCGAGGTTGAGAACCGATTGGCAAAAACCATTCAGATTTTCAAATCTAAACATAGAGGACAGTATTATGGCAAATATAGTGTTTCATGACAAGAAAAGGTCTGCTTGCCAGATATATGGAATCAGTTGGAATATCGATTCAGTTCACTATGTTAGGTAATCCTAAGCAAAATAGTGTGGCCGAAAGGCATAATTGCACCCTAAATGACATGATGAAGTCAATGCAAAATAGGACTAACCCACCTGATTATCTGGAAAGGGTGGAAACCTAACCTTACATACATTATTGTAAGAGGCTACCTTACTGCGATATGGTTATATAATTCTTATGAAAGCAAATTGAACGCTCATTTTACTTATCGCTATTTGGTGGGATATTCCAACCATTCTAAAGGCTATATATTTTACTATAAAGAAGGAGGGAGGGGGCTAAAATAGTTAAATCATAAATAGCTAAGTATGTAGAAAATGATGTCTTTGATGAGTATGGGTCCTCTCACCCTTTAAATGATAGCAGGATGGATATTACAGTTATTTCGTATCCACCACTCATATAGTCAAGTCCATTGGATCAAGATCCTAGTACTGTACCAATACAGGAACAGGAACCCATACTTGTATAAATAGAGGTTCCTAAGGTACAAGAACCAATGCAGAGCGTAGATCCACTAAAGTGAGATGACCTGTTATCTCATCTATTTACATATTTTATTTAAGTGAATAGGAGTATGAAATTGGACAAGTTGCAGATCCAGTTACCTTTTCAGAAGCTATTTCTAGACCCCATGCAAGTTTGTGGTGGGATACAATAAAGAATGAGATACAAACTATGAAGCATAATAAGGTATGAGAGCTAGTTGATTTGCCTCAACATTGCAAATCTGTCAGTTGTAAATGGTTGTTTAAGACCAAAAAGGACACTCAAGCTAAATTTGAGTGGTTTAAGACTTGGTTAGTTGCCAAAGGGTTCACTTAGAGAGAAAGGGTAGACTTTAATGTTACCTTCTCTCCCGTATCCTCAAAGGATGTATTCGGAGTGAATATGACAATAGTAGTTGATTATGATATAGAGTTACATCAAATGGACGTTAAGATCAATGGAGACCTTTATAAAGAGGTCTATATGATACAACTTGAAGGATTTCAAGATCAAAGAGAGACTGATAATTTTTGCAAATTGAGAAAATCGATATACGATTTAAAACAAGCTTCCAAAAAGTGGTTCCTTAAGTTCAATGGGGTTGTGACCTCTTTCGACTTCATGAAGAATAAAATTGAAAATAAAGTTGAAGGGTGTTTGTACAACAAGCTCAAGAGGAGCAAAGTTATCTTCCTATTATTGTATGTGGATGATATTTTCCTCCCATCAAATGACCTGACCATATTGCATTAGGTTAAGCAACTTTTGGCCAAGCATTTTAACATGAAGGATCTTGGTGAAGGATCTTTTATCCTAGGCAGGTGGATTCACCAGGATAAATCTCAACACTCTTTAAACATCTTACAAAATGTATACATTGAGTGTGTGCTACAAAGATTTAATATGGCTGATTGTAAACTTGTTGTAGCACCAATTTCTCCTGGTGAGAGATTATCTTTGGCATAGTGTCCAAAGAATGAAGTAGAGAGAGAGGCTATGAAGAATGTTCCTTATTTTAGTGCGATTGGTAGCCTGATGTATGCCAGGAGTGCACTAGGCCAGACATTGCATTTGTTTTCGAATTATTAGTTTGGTATTTGGCTAACCTAGGTATAGACCATTAGAATGTGGTTAAGTGAGTGTTAAGATACTTAAAGGGAACCAGGGATTATATGTTGACATACAGAAGGGTCGACAATCTAAACCTCATAGGATAGATAGATTCAAATTTTTCTATATGACTGGATGATAGAAAGTCCACTTCAGGTTACATTTTTATGTTAACAGATGGTACAATATTGTGGAAAAGTGTCAAATAGACACTGGTGACTTCCTCGATTATGCATGTAGAGTTTGTCACATGCTATGGGCTACTTCACAGGCAATTTGACTCAAGAACTTGATTTCTAAATTGTTTGTGGATAATTTAGTGGTTAGAACCATTCAGTTATATTGTGATAATCTTGTTGCTATATTGTTCAGTAACAGCAATAAGAATATCACAAGGTCTAAGCATTTTAAGGTCAAATACTTGACCATAATGGAGTTGATATAGAAAGGTGACAGTGAGGTGGAGCATTTAAAGACTGAGGAAATCTTAACTAATCTTTTAAGTAAAGGACTTCTCCCACATTTGTTTGAAAGACATGTATATATTATGGGTCTATTGAAGTCTTTAGATGCTGTTAGTTAAGGACCATTATGTTTTCTCCTTATATGTTTGTACATTTTGATTTATTATGACAATATAGTAGTTAATCAATAAAGATGATCATCTTTTATCCTCAGTCGTATGTATTATTAAACATTGTCATAATCTAATAAAAGTATTAACATTTATATCGATCTTAAACATTTTCAAAGGTCATTTGGCATAGAGATAGATTGACATTGAGTCTATGTCATTAGGACACATACAATTTAATACGTATATCTACGGATTTGACATGACATAAAGGTTTTCTCTAATGCAATTCAGCCCTAGGTAAGAGAAAATAATATTTTTTAGTGCAGTTTAACATACAGTTTAGAGAAATGGAGACCTACAAACAGAAAGATGATACATTTCAGATCATACAAGTGTCATCTTAGTTTGCCACATTTCATTTTCTCATTCATATTAGTGAGGTATTAGTTATGGGTGATTATACTAGATCTGTGTCATACTTGACACATATGTTTGATATTTTAAAGCCTTACGGGATGGAATGATGGACTTTCATTATATTTAGATCAAATATTTGGTTTTAAACTTGGTACCAACATAGTAGTGTGGATTAACCATATGTTCAAACTGGTTTTAAACTTAAGTTAATAACACAATTAATTATTGTCCAAGGGGGAGAATGTTAAATATTTTCCCATGTGGTGGACAACAATTAAATGTAATTTTTGTTTTTTAAATAATTTATTGGTTAAGTTACATAATTTGATATGAATAAATATAATAAAGTGGCCCAATAAAAGATCTGGGTTAATGGGCCAAAGTTCAGGAGGAAAATAAATCCCAATCAGTGTGGACCAGACTTATATTGAGCCTGTGATAGGGAGGCCCAACATGGATGCTATATATAGAAGGTTAAAGTCTCTTTTAGCTATTGTAGCAAATCGTGAACGTGCTGATACTCTAACCTATTTAGAGGTTCACATCTATAGAAAGCTATATAAAGGCTTTAACGCATTGCGGTGAGCAACTCTCGTGAAGGTCTCGATGGATTCATGTTTGTTTTAGCCTCAAAATTCTCGTTTAAAGTTATGGAACCGAAATTAGGTATGTTTCGCATTTCTTCTTTAGATCTCTTTCACGTTTGATCCAGGATACATAACTAAGGCTTCTGTTACGTGTTATACCAATGTTATGAATACTGTACTAGCCTTAGTATCAGATTGGATTTTGATAAGGTACTATACCGGTATCGATCAATATCGTGTACCGTTTTGGGTAATTTTTTAAATTTATGAAATAGTCCCTAAATTTTTTAAAAAATTACAAAATAATCATTTTCCATATTGTACTATATACTTTATGCTTCTTTGTCCTATAAATTATATTATTAGAAAAGTAATCATCACGGTAATTTGCCATTTGGAATGATAAATTTTAGGCATATATGTAGTTTATCACTTGAACTCTTTAAAATGGATAATATAATTATTATTAATTGAGTATAACTACCGTAAGTTAATTAGCTTAATTTCTTAAACTCTAAAAATTAGCTTAACTAATCAATTTTGGTATCATGAAACTCCAAATCCAAATAAATGAGAAACTTTCTCAATGTATTGCTTCTAATATTCTCACTATTAAATATCACCAAATCAGATAAACCAAAACCATGCATTCAATTCAATTAAACCAAAACCAAATAAATATCATTCAATTCCAATCCAACCATTCACAAATCACAAATCCAATTCACAATTCAATTCCAACCCATTCACAATTACAAATGGAATTCAGAAGCAAAAAAAAGTCAATTGAAAACACACCTAAAAAATCACAATGTCAATTTCGGTGGGTTAGATCGGATGAAAAATCAGATATTAAAAATCTGGTTTCAAATCTAGGTTGGCAGTAATGGTGGTGGATTGTGGATGCGTGGACATGTGGACATGTGGAGGAGAGGAGGGAGAGGCGGTGAGCAACTGCTAGAGAGGAGGAAGAGCCAGAGAGGTGGCGAGCAACAAGTGAAGCTGTGGAGGGAGGAGGCTCAAGTGGAGACTGAAGAAACATAATGTAGGAAAAGGGAGGAGGCTCAGGTGGGGAGGCCTGATGAGTGACAGAGTGAGAGAGAGATAAAAAAACGAGAGGAGAAAGAGAGGAGAGTTGTCAATGTGCCACTACGTGGGGGGTGTTTTGTTAAAATTCTTTGTTTTTGTAGTTTACTCCCTGCATTTATCAACTAATACAATATAGATCGATATTTTAAATATCGGCCAAAACTAGTGTTACAGGCCAGTACTGAAGGTCGATATCGAAGAGGTCAATATCGTTCTATTTTTTAGCCGATACAATATCTGTATGGCCGGTATAGAACAATATCCGTAATATTGTGTTACATAAAGGACCTACTGCTGGTTTCGACACCCAAAAAAAGGAAAAAACTTATAGTAAGAACTCTAAGACTCAATACTATCAGTAGGTGCATTTAAGCTACAACAAGGTAAGTTTATATCAAAATTACACCAATAGCAACTGTGGATCTAAGGTGAGGTTCCAGACTTGAAGGACATAACTGATGCAAGAGTAGTAGAATAAGGAGGGACTGCGAGGTTCCAAATTTGAGGGACAGAACTGATGGGAGAGTAGCGACGTAAGGAGGGAGGTGTCTCATTCAACCCAGATCCAGATCTTTCATCGGCGACCCAAACCAGCAAAGACCCAACCTCAGATAGAAAGCAAGTGGCGTTAAGACCCATGTGACCTCCAAAGTAGCGTCTATGGTTTCTACTGAAGATGGTGGGCTGCCTCTTCAAGCGACGGAGGAGTTTAGCATTGACGTCTCTGGAATTGCTGGCGTTAACATTCCTTGGTTTGTTGCTCCCCCCGGTTAGACCTTGGTAGGGCTGAGGGGGCTTAGGATGGAAGTCTATGAGCCTTCGGGCCTGAAGGAAGCCTTCCCGGTACTATCCAGAGAAAACCTCAATCTGAAATTCTCGTAGGCACACTAACACTCCAATGCAGACATCTAAGAGCCCAAGGTGGTGACAACGAATACGAAACCAAGTGGAGCTTGGAAGTGAAAACAAATACCCCAGTTATCCAAAGTTGCTTTGACACATTTCCAAGAGGTATTGAAGGGTGACATAATATGCCCCCAAAGGAAATTCTTAAAGCAGACATCAAGTATGGTCCTAGGCTCTTATTGGTTTTTTAAGAGTAAGATGCCAACATTCCCAGTGGTGAATACTTGGGCTCAAGCCAGGTGGAGTTCCAAAGGACTGGAGAAGGTCCTGCTATGTGTGGATGGGTCCTTTCTCTTCAAATTTGGCAAGGACTGTGATGTGTAGGAAATCACTGAATAAGGCCCATAGCATATTGGAGATTAGCCTTTATTCTTGCAACAATAGAGTTTGGGCATGGACACGAATAGAGGTTCGATAGAAAAATTTCCACTGTGGGTCCACTTCCACAACCTGCCAATGGAACTATGGACGCTCCAAGGGTTGAGCTATGTGGCAAGCTCCTTAGGTAAACCTTTAAACTTAGATTCTCAAACACTACACATAGAGAGGGGTATGTTGTGTTTTGGTGTTTTTGTTTGTTGTTTTGTTTGGCTAAGTTGTAACATCCCCTCACCTATGGGAAGGGTAAAATAGTAAATTGGAACGTGTTAGGAGAGATTAAAATTTTATTGTTATGTTCATGCATTCATATAGGCACATCACTAGTGAATTTTGCACACGTAAATGTTC
>JANQBM010015185.1:0-12035 GCA_025594535.1 Erythroxylum domingense | reverse complement strand
TTTGAAGCTTCAACAAGTAAGTATGAGCATTTAACCCTTCTTGATTGTTAGATGAAGCATATTTAGGGATGGTTAGATTTGAAAGTAAAGTGAATATGTGTAGGAAGTTGTCGATGAATGGTATATGAATTGTTTTTGATCTTTTTGGTTGATGGACAAGTATAGCTTATAAATTGGTTTGTGAATGATATTGGGTTGAAATGAAGTGAAAAATGAAGTAGAAGAGATGGTTTAGGTTTAAGAAGGGATTTATGTGAAAGGCGGGAAGTTAAAATCTGGAAAATGAATCATGTTCTGCGTATGCTCCTGTCAAAGTTCGCAGTGGCCAAATTGAAGGATGAAGTTCACCGCGGCGAACTTGTAAGTTTTCACGCGAACTTTTCTTCTCTGGAAAAGTTCGCGCAGACCGTGGCCAACTTTCTAGTACAGAATATGCTTCGGTATTTTTAGCATATCTTTTTCTATAGTTATCCAAATGGAATGATTTCTAATTTGGAGTAATATGGAGACATAGGGCTACAACTTGTATGAAGGAATTCAGTCTCTAAGCATTTCAATTTCGAGGTGGAAGATGAATATAGAATTTTGTTTCAGTGTGAGGAATAGTTTAAATTGTTGAGTTATGACTTTCTGATTTCTAAACCAAATTGAATGGAATTTTGGTTATTGATTAAGGAAATCAAGTGAGGCAAGAGGATCAAGAGCAAAGACATCCCTAAGCAAGTTTATAAGCAAGGATTTCAAGGTAGGTTATAGTTTTATAATTAACTAATAGGACATTAATGTTTTCTTTCAAATGATGGAAATAAATGATTTCAACTATTTTATGAATGTACATTATAACTCTTGAATGCTTTGAAAAAGTGTTATCTGTTTGGTATGAGCATATTGTGTTGATGAATTATGAAAAGAATGTGAAAATGATTTTTGAAAAGATACTACTGTTGTAAAATTAAGTTTTGAAAATATGCCTTTTTGGGCAACAAGTTTGCAAGATATGAAATACATATTATGTGGGTTTCTGGTGGTCCCCTAAGTTAAGTCAAGTGCACTTTGACAGAAGGCTTCTCCCGCCTACCTGCTAGTGGCATGGAGCTCCTTCATGGACTCCCATAAGTTCGCGGCTACACAAGATCATTAAGTGGGATTGCGATAGTACGTTCTGTTCACAATTACACAGGACCTTTATGGGAAATGTGTAGTACGTTCTATTTTGGATCCACCCAAACCATTCTGGATGTGGTTTGTTACTTTATTTTTCTACGTTTTTATGAAATGTGTAGTACTTTGTGCTGACCAACTTGTCTAATGCATATTACTGGTTATGAAATTGTTACCCACGAGCTTTAAGCTCACCCTCTTTATCCATCCTATCTTCAGGTAAAGAACATGAGATCGAGTGAAAGAGGGTCAAGGCATCGCTTCAAGTTGCTTATTTTTTGTATTTTAAGTTAGATTTTGTAACAATGAGGCTTTTAGTTACATTTCAAGTATTATTAGTTCAAGTATCTTATGTATTTTGGGATTATGAGATATGGATGTATTATGGCTTTGTAAAAACTCTTATCTTTTGATGTTAATGAATTATGAATTATGTATGGATGCCATTGAGTGGAAATGTGAATTTGCATATGGATAAGGTTGAGTTGAAATTAAGGATACTTGAGGAAGAAATTGATTTAAGATGATGAATTTTTGAACAGAAATTGTGGTTACATATAAGTAAGATGTGTTACGGTATAAAAGCATAAAGATGAATTAATAATGGTTAAGTGTTTTTTTATTGGATTAAGCTCACGTTTTATGATATTCTAGATAGTTGGGCTCCGAAAACGGGATCCAACAATCAAGGTGTTGGCTTTTACAAAAAAATTAACATGGTGAGGGTTGGTGAGAATGTCGTGAGATGGAGAGAAGAAAAGAAGAAGATGAGAGCATGTACAAAGAGTGAAAGACAAATGAAAAACAATTAAAAGATCAATGGATATGTCGTGGGTTTAATGCTTAGTGAGTGTCATGACACTTAACACATGAAGAATTATACTAATGTCTTCTAATTATGGTACCTAATATCATTTAATTACTCCTCCATTTGTCTCTCAATCTCCAAGCCATTTGTCACCTAATTTTCTATGCCACTTGTCAAATAATTTTAATGCCATGTGTCATTTATTTCTACTACCATTTATTAACTTGTCTTGCCACTTGACATTTTCCTAGTCTAAAAATACACATAAATTCATAAATCTCCCAATTTTAACAAATAAATTCAAAATTAATAATTGAAAACTTTAGACTAAAATTCAAGACATAACAATTCACAATTCACATCATAACTAATTTAAATCGTTCATACCCCAGAATATGTCAATCGAGTGTATATGCAGTCTTTGAAATATGTATAAAAATCATAATTCGTGTGTATGCAAATAATATGCATGTGAATGCAATGCCCTTATAATTTATCAATATTGTTTCTCATGTATCATGGTCTAGGACCTTATGTCCTAATATTTAGTAAGGAAAATGGGATATTACATGCAGCGTATTGAAGAGAGGGGAAGTAAGGAATAATCGATTGAAAACCTTTTAAATTTCCTTGCCATTCTCCATTCATGATTAAGGAAGAGACTTTTAGGCTTACAAGCACTATATTACTTAAGCTTAGGAAATTTGGGAATTATGAGAGAGGGATGATATCCAACCAATTATCAAACTAAACCCAATTTTTATCTCTATTGCCAATTTTGTGTTTGATACAAGGATAAATGATACTCCTTAATTTCATCATTTTCTTTAAGATGCAAGATCTCTCCTTTGAAAAATTAACTTGCCAGAAGTTAGTGTTCTTCAAATAATATTCATAAATCCATTTTATGCAAAGAGCATTATGATCTGTGTATAATCTCCACAGCCTTTTACATAATAAAACATTTTACATAACTGCTATTAAAATGATTCCTAAGCCTTCTTGCGTTTTAGGAATAGTTAGCTCATTCCATTTAACTCTAGCCTTCTTGGAATTACCCATTATACTAGAGCATAGGAATGATTTCATAACCCTTTCTATCTCCTTTATAGCTTTTTTTGGCAAAGCAACATGAACAGTCTAATAGAGGTGCAAGTTATTAAGAAAATAAATGATGAAGGTAAGTTTAGCTGCATAAGAAAGAAAACAATTCTGCTAGGTCAAAACTCTAGATTTCAGTTTTTCAATGGTTAGTAGGCAATCTTGGAGTTTAGGCTTGGAGAATATAATAGGGGCTTCCAAGTATCTAAAAGGGACTTGACAGAAGCTAAGCCTAGTAATTCTCCTTATTTCAGCCTTGTTTCTTACATCCTTGGAAACATATACACTGTTCTTCTCTGTATTAAGTTTAAGTCCAAACCAATTTGCAAAGAGATTTAGCATATGCATAATTCTATAAATAGAGGGGACGTTATCTCCACAATGGAGAAGTAAATCATCAATACACATCAAGTGAGTAAGATTTAGGTTTTTGCATTTATAATGATAGTGAAAACTATCATTACTATGAATTAGCTTGGATAGTAGTCTAGACAGTAGTCTAAATAGGCTTTCCATAACAAGACTAAATAGATAGGGGGATAGAGGATCCCCTTGTCTAATACCTTTGATTGGTTTGCAAGGAACAAATGGAATGCCACTAATTAGAATGCTTAAAGAAGGTAAAGTGATATAGGACATTATCCAATGAACAAATTTACTAGGTCGATGAAGAGCTTCAAGACATAATTGAATGAAAATCTAGTTGATCAAATCAAATGCCTTAAAGAAATCAATTTTGAGTAAGCAAATTTTAAAACTCTTGCCAAAATTATAATATTTAAGTAGATCTTGTAAGCAAAATATTATCACTTATGTATCTATCAGGTAGAAAAGCTCCTTGAGTAGAGTTGATAATAGTAGATATGGCTTTTTTAGGCCTCTCGACAAGAAGTTTGGAGATTACCCTATATATGGTAATACAAAAAGAAATGGGTCTGTAGTCACCCTTTGTAAAAGGATTAGGCTTCTTAGGTACTAAGCAAATATATGTGTGAATGATTTCCTGAAGCATGTTGGAAGATTCAAAGAATTCCAAAACAACTTCGGTGAAAAACTTCCCTGTGATATCCTAAGTCTTCTAGAAAAATAAAGTAACAAACCTATCAGGGCCAGGAGATTTAGATGGATGAAGATTGAATAGAACTCGCTTAACATCAACCACTGTATAAGGGGAAAACGAGGAGTCTTTAATATCTTGATCAATGTTATAGTCAAAGATCTGTAAAACATTATTACTGGGAAATGTAAAATCATCTATTCCTATGAGATTAATATAATAACTTCTAGCAACTTGTAGCAGACTAGATAATTCGACATGTTCCTATCCTCTGTTGTTTAAAAATTTAGAAATCTTATTGTATTCCTTCCAGTTAAAAGAGAGGAATGAAAAAAATTTCATGTTTGATTCCCCTTCCTTTAACTAATTAAGTTTTTCCTCTTGCTTCAGAATTGAGTTTTGAAATTGAAGAGCTAGATGATATTCCTGAAGACACTAAATTTCAGTTTGTCTTAAACTAGTTTAATAAAGAGATTCATAACAAAATTTTTGAGTAGCTATGAACTTTTCCTTGAGAGATTGTATGTTGACATTTTAGTCTTAGGTAAGGCTCTTGATGTCCAGTTTAACTATTCTTAATATGAGCTATGATTAAAGAATATTTCCCAGTTAGTAACAAAAATTTTAAGCCAAAAAGATTAAGGGAATCTTTTATTCTTGTTTCAAGAAGACCTATTAAAATAGGTCTCTTGTCCTTGATCACCTCCTTCACCATAATCTTTTTTAAAGGGTCATTAATCCCTCTAATATTTCATACGAATATTGTCACAAAGATGGTGAGTTTCTTTATGTTATTTCCCTTCCCTTCTAACAGATCGCCTTAAAGAGTTACTAGTTTGCACTTTGAAATCGTTAGCTTTAGAGTTGAATGTGGGACTGAAGAGTGATTGGCCAATACTTCACATTCCAATTCGCTCTTGATTCTCATTGAAAAAATTTACTAAAGAGATGGCACTAGTTCTCTGATCATTTGTTACATCAAGGGTTGAACACAAAGTGTTACTTAGGGAAATCACATTTTCTACCACAGTATTGACAGAATGCTTTTAAGCAATCCCTTAGTAGGGAGTACTTCAATAGAGCTATGAAAATCTTCTATTTGGATGTCTATACCATGAACATTGCCTACATTAGGATTAGAGCTAGAAACCAAAAAGGATATATTTAAGTCATTTCCTACTAATTCATTATGCTAGTTAAGTCATTTCCTACTAATTCATTATGCTAGTCAGTTACAAATTTCTTACCAGTTGGGATCCATTTTTTGATAGAGTTATTAGGTTTCCATGGATATGTTACAGGTATTTCAACTCTTTTGAATTTGCTTGATTTAGTGAGGCTTATGATAGAAAGACCATTAGGTAGAGGAGTTTTATTTTGTATTTCGATGCAAATTTTAGCATAGAAAATTTGTTGCATTGTAGCAGTTTGGGTGTCTATGCAAATGGACTTTCCTAATGAACTAGCAACATAGCTTAATCCCCTGAGTGTCTAAAACTCCATTGGAAGGTTATGAAAGTTAACCCAAATTGGTAATACGTCAATCTTACCTCTATCTAATTCTATAATAGGGTTCCATTGTTGAAAAAATAGAGACTGATCACTTATATCCAAAGATCGATTAGAAGGTTATAAAAGTTAACCCATATTAGTAATACGTCAATCTTACCTCTATCCAATTCTATAATAAGGTTCCATTACTGAACAAATAGAGGTTGATCACCTACATGTCATAGTCCTTGCTCCAATATTTTAGATAGATTCGTATCCTCCATAAACTTGAAGAGTATTGAGCCATCTTCTCTTAACATCACCTTTTCAAGCCTTTTCTTATCCCATCGAGCCTTAGCCTTGGCTAACACCACATGAAAGGTTAGTCTTTTGGACCAGAAGAAATCAATAAAGTAGAAGACCAAGCTCTAGCTCTGGCATTCAGAAGTTCAATTGGAGACAAAATAACTCCATATTTAACTACATTGTGAAAATGTTTCAGTGTACCTTTTTTATATTGAGTTTGCATTCTATTTCTCCAACAACCATTTGGGCGATAAGTCTCAGTTCCAAAACTTGTTGTCATCTTGTTTATATTCAACCTATCTTGACTGCTATTTTCAAGTAGATTTTTGAAAAGGGAAAGAAAATTCTCCTGAGAGAAGGAAGGATTCCCTTCTTCTAAAGCCATTAGTCAGGCTTAAACAACCTATCAAAGAGGCAAAGCCTTATAAGCCAAGCAACAGTTGAAGAACTAGAAAAGGAAGAAATAGAGGGGTGGGAAATGATTTTATAGGGATTATCCATCAATTAACTTTTTGTGATTGTTTAATTAAAGATTTTTATTTATTTTTCATATTTTTTAAGCTTTTAATCCTTAGTTTGTTGAAGAAACTTTTTGAGTGTTACTATGTCTTTTTCTTGTAAATTTTTATTATTGTTTATGATAGTTTTTTTCTTGATTTGGGCTAAATATAGTTTAAGGAATTTTTTTCTTCCTTAGCTTTTCCTAGGATGTTCATTAGATTATAAGAGTATTAAGTGACAATTTGTTAGTCTTTTCACATATATTTAAATGAAATTTGTAACTTTTCAAGATATCTTATTCATAAATGAGGTTCCTAGATATGGTTTTTAACTACTAAAAGAAATTTTTTTATCTTTCATTAATAAATTATTTTATTTTTCTTCTTCTATTTTGTCATCTTTATATTAATAATTATTTTTTGAACTACCTATTTCTTCTAATAGTAATGCCTTATTTTCTTACTCATTTTCAAATTCTTTGAAGCTTATGTTATTCAATATCACCAAACCTTGTATTTATTAAATATCTCCTTATTTAATTCTAAAGTTTGATGTTTTGTTTTAGCTATACAATATTAGTTATATGTTATTTTCTACCAATTCTATAACATACTATATTTCTAAACAAGAAGAGTATGAAAAGCTTTATCTTTTAATATGATAATTTTTTTGCTCAGTTATTTTATAATTTTTTTATGTTTACTATGAGAAAACATAGTTTTGTAAGTTTTTAAAGATTTATTACATCCTTTACAGGACCTATTATTACTATAAGAAGTATCACATTATTAGTAGAATGAACCTAATTATTTATTTTTTTAAAATTAAAACGAGTTCATTGAATTGCCCTATAAAATCATAAACAAAGTATTAGTATAGGGATGTGTAGTGTTCGTAAGGTTACACGCGCTAAGTTTTAATATTTATAACCTTGGTAAATTTCGCAAGCGCACAAGTCGTTCGCGTAATACCTAAGGTATCGATCCCACGAGGAGGGCTAAACTAGTCCTAAAATCTAAGGTTGTCCTAACCTATAATAATTCTAAACAAATAACTAATGTAGAAATTAAATCAATCAACAATCAATTATGAGAAAATAAAGTGTTGAAGTGTAAACAGTATAACAATCACACAATCCAATCCGAAATTAACTTAGAAATCACCAAGTGAGAGGAAGGGGATTTTGATTCGAAATTAATGGAAACCTAACCAATTATGCAATTACTGACTTAACGAGTCTAGACAGTCCTAAGGTGAATTACTCTCTCTCAGGTTATAATTATTAACCCTAATTGATGATCACTAATTTAAATTATGGAATTGCGATATCTCGATTCAAAATTGGCCCAAAACCTAAATTAGTTCTAAGTTGTCTATTAACCTACCAAGAACCTATGCTCGATCTCTTGTTACACAATTCTACCGTTTTGATTTAATTCTTAACCTATCAATTTATCTAACTCTTGCCAGCCCAAATTGATTATTTCTTCCCATCTCACCGTCTCAGTTTATTGTCAAGATATTAAGAGCAGACTTGAAATCACAATTAAATTAATAAAAACATAATCAATCGATTTTTATTAATCTAAAAAATCAAGATCCAAAGGTGAGCATAAACATAAACTTAACATTCAACATAAACGATTCTCAACACCTCTTTCAATCCTATATATGAATAAAACTGAAATAAATGGAAAATATGTCGGGAACGGAATCGGGGAGGTGGAGACAACAAAAAACCACCTATTCTAGGAAGTACATCACATCTAGCTCATCTCCATGTCTCTCTTCCATCGTCTCCTTCCTCAATATCTTGATTTCTGTTGATGGTAAAACCTATCTACTTGTTTTATTCTCAAAAACTGCAAGTGAACGAGTTATGACTTGTAGTATAAAGAGCAAATATCGATCCCAGAGGGATTGATGCCTAGACACCACTTAATTTAGACACAACTTTATTTAAGAAACTAAATTATAAAATGCAAATAATCTAGAAAATTAAATTAAAATTAAAAGACTAATATAAACAATGGACAATACCGATATTGTAGAAAATCTAAATTTAAGAATGTCAATAGTAAAGAATACTTTTTTTTCCTATTTTGTCTCCCTCCTATTTTATCGATTGAATTATGTCTCACCCTAGATTTTCGAATGTACTAATTACCCTCTGTCAAGGTATAACTATTTATCCCTAATCAAATTAATGAGAATCAATTGGACGTTCTCTTAACCTACCTAATGACTCTATCGATTCAATTAGTTATCAAACTATCCTGTGGGTGATCAATTGACTAGTCGAGATCTCTCTTCTAACTATTCAATTAACGTGATGATTACTAGTTTATAGGTTGCCAACTCTCATTGTACAATCCCACACAAATTTCATGTCACTCACTCTCTCTATTTGTTACAAGATGACAACTAAAAATAACAATCAACAAAGACAATTGCATTCAATTCAATAAAATAGGAGTTCAAAATTTTAGTTCCAAAAGCAATCCCTAAAATAAAATCAGCCTAACATGGTCTCCATAACATCATAAAATTCAAATAATCCATTTTTACAAAGAATAGAAGAGACTAAAATGATAGAAAATTGAATAGAAGGACTCCTTCTCTTCTTTGCCAAAATATGAAAATTTGATGTTGATATGCTGTTTTGCCCAATCTTGATGATGATCCCTATCTTTAATCCTTCCTCAATGCTCCAAACATGTGTTCTTCACTCAAGGATGGTGTTTTTATAGGTGGGTGTTGTCTCTCTTAAGATGGAAGCTTAATTCTCTTTTTATAGTCCAAAAACCCTAAGTTTAATTAAGCCTCACATATCACCTCGGATTGAAATTCCCACGTTTGTGGGAATTGGCATGATTCCCACGAGTATGGAAAATTTTCACAGACGCATCTCTCATTTTCTTCTCTAATTCCCATGTGATGTTTGAATTTGCATGATTCCCACGAGCGTGGAAATTTGTCACAGATGCACTCCTCATTTCTTCTCCTCTTTGATCTTTAGTTCACCCTCCAAGTTACTCCTTCCTTCTTCCTACATAAAAATAGTCAATTCTTGCCCTCAATTAACATCAAACATATAAGAACAACAATGAAAATCAAACTTAACGAAAACATACAAAATGAATTCTAAACTAGAACAATAATCAACAATTATGCTAGAAAACACATGTCAATTACCTATAAAAACATATCCTACTGCACACCTATCAATTTCTCTTTAGGTTTTATCTCAAAATTCGCTGAATCAAAGCTCTCTTGCACGAATCTCTAGGCTCTCTAAAGACTGCTACCTTTGACTTGTAATGTTCTATTTATACTTTGAGGTTCTAGGTCAAAGTTGGGGTTGAAATGATCTAAAAAATCTTGTGAAACTTGAGTTTTTTCTATCAACCCGATGTAGGCCACAATCGTGGCTAGCGCATTAAACTTTCTGTCACAATCTTGGTCTCATGTGCACGATCGTGGCTTGGATGTAAGCTCTCTATCACGACCGTGCCCCTATGTGCACGATCGTGGCCTGGTTGCTCTAGCTTGTCCTTGTCTGTCACGGTTGTGGCCTGCTGTGCCACGATTGTGGGCTATACCTTTAGCTCGAAAACTCCTCAAATCTTTTCCATTCTTCATCGTTTACCCTAAAACATTAACAAACCTATCAAAGTACCTCAAAAATATACCAATTAAGCTCAAAGACTCATACTAACCCATAAAAACACTTAAACACATAAACTAACACAATCAACACACTAAACACACACTCAACACTCAATTTCATTCTAAATACATCACACATTAAACCCTAAAACATAATGCAATTGACAACTATCAACATCCCCACACTTAAATGTTTACTTGTCCTCAAGCAAACAAAACAACAAACATAACAATACGAAGTACACAATGCAAAAATGGGACAATTGCTTCGACTTCATGGAACAAATTTAATCATGAACATAATCTTACAAGTTATAACTAATCATTAATCGACAAAATCTATGTCTAAGGGGTTTGAACTAAATATACAAGTTAATCGAAAGCTAAGTGCTAATTCAATATCCCTTTTTGATTGTGCACACACTTTAGTAATTCTTTGGTTCTTCAGACTTTATGACTGTTCCTAAGTACATTTTCATGAAAATTCAAGCTTATTACAATTTTGGTAGGTTTTTATTAATAACACACTATTTTTTAATAATATTTTTAAACACGAATTTAGTCTTTTACTTGAAGGTAAACATTGGTGATGAATGTCGATCTAGTTACTTGACTAAGTCATTTATTAATAGCTTGGTTGAAACATCATTATAGCCTTTTGACATGAAGGCACACATTTGTGATGCGTGTCAATTTGGTTACTCAACAATTATCACATTTTCAACTAGCTACTAGCTTTATTCATAACCTGAAGCTCAGCGGAATAGTAATTTGTTAACAAAACACATTTTTTATTGCCTACCTTGTTGTTCTTAGCTATTCATTTTTATGCAAAATACTAGTTAAGCTACTTAAGTTGAAAGGCCTCAAATTATGAATGAATGTGACAACCTAGAGGGTGTTAAATTTACATTAAGTCTTAATTAAGCTATATATTTATCCAAAAACCCTAGTTCACTAATTTTACTAGCTAATGATCATTCATAACCTACTAGACTATGTTTAAAATTAAACAAATTTCACTTATCTAAGCCATTGACACATTCAAATAGTTCGCACAATGCAACCTAATAACTATCATACAATATGCAAAATCATATTCAAAAGCAAAAAACGCTTATTCCCTCCCCACATTTGAACAACATATTGTCCTCAATATGAGAAGGAGGCACACATCACATAAGATAAGTAAAGACAAAATAGAAATTAAAGTGACAGTAACCAAATAAAAATAAAAATAAACAGAAAAAACAAAGTAGAACTGAAGGCTAATTTAGAAAAAAAAATTGGGTTAGGTATAAATCCTAAGGAGGTGGAGGTGTTGGAGTTATGTAAATATAGTGCCTTAGAAAGCAAGTGTATTTACTTATAACTTAATTTTCTTCCAATTACTTTTTGTAATGAAAATATTTATTATTAATAAAACAAAAGAGTTTGGTTTTATATGTATGAACATAATAAAACTAGTCATAAGGTACTGAGATTCTTTTGAAAGTAATATACATATACATAGAGACGTATGGGAAACATGTATATTATTAGAATCTAAAATAATTGATTCAAAGTTTAATAATCAAGTTAGTCACTTAATTATGGTTTAGATTGAAGTGTTGCGATTTATCTCCATGTAAGTAAAGGAGTTTCATATCATGATAGAGTTGACAATCGATAATGGCACTATTAAATGAATCTATAATCAGGTATGTTTTAAAGAATAAAGTTGGTCGTTACTTTAATCTTAAAACATACACTTAAGCATTCGTTTATTGTGGACCACAATCTTGATGGGAGGTGAACTCAAATGTGTTTCATTATAATTCTTGATATGATCAGAATGGATTTTTACAGAGTATCAATCTAGTGCCTGCATGTTGGAATTATTAATTGAAACATGTATCAGGGAACATTCACTCAAATAAAGAGTTTATAGTGATATCATCA
>JANQBM010015155.1:0-12037 GCA_025594535.1 Erythroxylum domingense | reverse complement strand
TCTCTAAAAATCACAGAACCCTAATGATCCTCTCCAATCCAATTTTTCACTCACAAAGCCTATTTTTCAAAAATCACTATTTATTCACACTAATACCGGGAAAATGTCATGAATGCATGTACAGTAAGTTTTTCATGTGCACTTCTCACTATTCACAACTGCATGAGCATGAGATGTGTTATCCTAATTCCTCTTATTGATCTCTCATATATCTGTTTCCTTGGTCCGACCCGTTATATGAAAACGGGATGTTACATTTCCCACTATTGCTGCCTCCATCAATCCATTCCACTCGTATTTTTTTATTTTATTTCAATTTTATTGATGTATAGAATTGGGATAGTAGTTGAGAATAGGATTTTTAATGTTGATATTTGTCTAAACTCACCTTTGGGATTTTTATCTTTGATATTAATGAAAGTTGATTTATTACATTTTTATTGAGTTATTTATGATTCAATTTATGAACTTAATAATTTGGTAATAAACTGAGAGGGTGAACTAAGTGAAAATCATTAAATTGGGCTAACGAGAGTTAGGTAATTTAATAGATTAAGAATTGAATCAAACTGGTAAAATTTTTATAACAAGAGATTGTGCATAGATTTTCGATAGGTTATTGGACAAATTCAGATCTAATTTAGATTTTGGGTAAATTGTAAATTGAGAGGTTGCAATTCCATAATCTAATTAGGGTTTATAAATTAGGGTTAAAGATTGTAACTCGCGAGAGAGTATATAAAGTCTAATTAAAATAAAATTTTATTTTCACATAATTTTGAAATCACTAATCTCTATTTTCATAGAAGTCTAATGATAAAGCATTTCCATTTTTGTACTAGTAAAAAGTACCACCCTAATCTCATTTACTTCTACTCCTCAACCTTGTCTATCCAGTATGAGACCAGGTATACTGTCCTACATTAATTAACTTACGAAATTTCATTTTTGTAACTTCACTACTACAAAGTTGTCTTTTATCTACATTTTATTTAGCGACGATTTGAAAATCTTCGCTAAAAATTAGCTTTTGGAGACGATTTTTAATAACATCTCCAAAAGCTTATCTTTTCGAATTTTTAATAACATCACCAAAAGCTTATCCTTGGCAACGAGCCTTTGGTGACAAATTTGTGAATCGTTGCAAAAAGCTAGACTTTTAGCAATCCAAAAGTTCAAATAAAAAATCAAATTTAATATTATTGGCAATCGTTCAAAGTGTAAAAATAAATTTAGCTACCAAAATTGTCAAATCATTTCAATAATTTATAAACTATAAACTCAAAATTAATTAATATTATATAGTCTTATACTTTTTATTTTTATCTTTTAAATTATATGATTTGATATTTTTTGATGATGTCATAAAATTTTCAAATGGTTTTAACATGAAGTTTGTAATATAATGATCATATATGATTCTTATACAAAAAATAAATATGAAATATGGTAAGTAATATAATATAGTGATATATGGTAAGTAATACAAGATTTTAGTTAGAAGTTTAACAATTCTTAAAGACAAAACAATAAATAAAGTTTAGCGTCTATTCTATCAAAAAGGAAAAGAAATAATTATTTTTCTGGATTCCAAGTGACATGAAACTCGATAGAAACGGTAAAGAAGTTCTCTATGTCTAGATTCTCAAGAAGGCTCCTTGCACATTCGAATGCATCAATTAAAACAGTCAAAGATCTTCCTTCAGGTGTTGTTTATTGACATTCTCTTTCAAGAAATTCTTGACTTTAACTAAACTAGCAAAAGATACAGTGAATGATTCCCCAGATGCAGTATGGATCATTGAATTAGATGAACCACACGTACAATGCATTTCACTTAAGAAACAAATAGTATCAAGCTTAAATATCTAAGACAAACGGTATAAGGAACCCAAATTCGAACTATTGCATACCTAATTGAATAAATATAGTTTTTGGAATCGACGACTATTTTAAAACAACCAATTTTTTAATCCTGTAAGGACCATCGGACATTGCCACCACCTCCATTTTCACCTATGTTCTCTTAAAGATTCGATGAAGCTTTATACATCATTTAGTATATATAATCAAACATTCATCTCATGGCTTCCTAACAACAAATGAGATACAGATAATAAATAAAGAGAGCTAATTTAGATAATAATAAAATTATTGAAGAAGAAGAAGAAGATCAGTCATTAAAGGCAAGGGTGATTAGAATTTGATGAGAAGATTTGTTATGCATCGATATGTTCTTCATCAGGGAGAATTTTTCCACATTCCTCCCATCGGAGCTCATTTTCGCCATCAAAATCTAGTCACCTGGTCGACATTCTGTGATGAATTTATGTAAATAGTTTTATAATGAAAAGTCAATAGAAGACTTCTTATTTGAAAGTTCCAACACTCTAGTAATGTTAATTTTGTAATCTATTAATTGAGACTACTTCATATGATAAGGTTGAGAATATTATGTGTATGTGTACTATGTTTAAGGGATACATAATTAAGTGTGCTTTCCTCTAAAGTCGCTATTCTGATAAAAATAGTTGGGTCCCTCGAGCCCCTCCTCAGATATAGAGAGAGCTACTGTGATGGAATTCAAAACAGAATGAAGTACATAAACATCCCTTGCAAAAGCACACTCTATATTTGCCACTCACCGTTAATAAGTCAATATAACTGGTTAAAGTTGAGTTTATAACCTTTTGAATATCATATTTCTTTAGATTTAAGAATATCCTATTTCTGGAATTGTTACTAAAAATAATCAAAAATTATATATCATATTGTTATCTCTCCCTACCTTGCCTTTCTTTCTTTTAAAATTCAAGTTTAAATTAAGGTTTGCTTCTTCAATTGAAATTAATGGCGTATTTAATTTATTAATCTCACCAAAATTGTGTAATTTATTACTATTATAGGATAAGAGTAATAAATTTAGTTTAAGGTTCTCATTGTGAAAAAATGAATGATGGTGATGATCCATTAATCGAGAAGTTCATATGTAGAGTTCCTTAAGCAAGCTCTACTATACCTCAAAAGTATCGATGAACATAGTCTTAAGTTATATACTCTAACAGACCTTTCATTAAACAACTAGTAAGTTTTTCTCAAACAATCATGGAAGGTGGAAAAAAATGTCAACTTATACATAACCAATACAGAAACATAATTCACCATCTTCCAAACGCAAACATAAACAAAAACCCATACACCATAAGCAGAACACAAAACTCATATAAACTCCAAAATGTAGCAAAAAAACATAACATAAAAAGTGGGGTTCTTGAAAATAGAAAAGAAGAACAGTATGAACACAGGGGATGATGCTCCTTAGATGTTGATGACCACAACAGAGGAGACGACGCTTCTTCGATAGCAATCCAAGAGGAAATATGACAGCTCATATGAAAACAAAGAGAGCTTCATTATCTATACATTCATAAATCATTATACTAATTACAATTATTATCTATACATTCATAAATCATTATACTAATTACAATTATTATCTATACATTCATATAACATTATATTAATTAGCATATATAATTATACTTATTGCAATATAATTAAAAAATAATTGCAATATAGTAAAAATGGAAATGAATATTAAATATTAATATCATATTCTTAAAAATCATATTTAATATTATTGACAATGATTGTAACTCTAAAATTAAATCTAGTTAACAACAATTTCATTTCAAAAATTTATAAAACTAAAAACATAAAATTAATTTATATTATATTAATTTATACTTTTTATTAATCTTTTTTAAAATATATTATTTGAAATTTTTTGTGGTGTCACAAAACTATATTTATTATATATAAATTCTATAATATTTTATAGAAATCATATATTACAAAACATTTTGAAATATATATATATATATATATATATATATAAAGAATTGGCGATGATTTTATCTTCCTTTAGTGATGCTTCTAAGAAAACATAGCCAAAGATATCCCTTTAGTGAGTATTCCATAAGATTGTCACTAAAGAGCATTCTACATTGGTGACGATTACCAAAAAGCATTGCCAAATGTTGCAACATCTTAAAAAATAACACGAAATCAACATCTTTTGTTTAACAACAAACAACGTCGTTTTATTTCGTTTTAAACAAAAGAAACGAAGCCTCCTTTGGATCTTCTTCTTCATTTCTTCCTTTGCAATTTTTCTTTTTCCATCGTTATTGTCGTCTTCTTCATTTCTTCATCTTTGTTATTTTCTCCATTTAATCGTCGGTTGAAGCAAGTGGTCCATCCTTTGCACTCTAGGTTTTCTGGTAATGGTGACGTTGTATTTAGGTGTTGTTTTCTACTGGGTTTTGTGTTCTCTCTATATGTGTTGTGGTTTGGTTGATGGTGAATGTGTGTTATGATAATAAAGAAGATGGGGAGATGGGTAATGCATCCAGAATGAGTTGATTGAAGCTGAATATGGATTAGGAAGCTTGTTTGAGTACTGTCAATAACATGTTCGATGAAAGTTTTGTTAGAATTTTTAACTTTTTTTAGTTGTTTCTAACAAATTAGTAGTATAATATTGGATTTAAATAATGCATATTATGTATATTATAACCATAAGTTAAAATACTTACAGAAAATATATTGGGCTTTGTTACGAAGATGGAGTCATAACTCTTTATGACTTCTTTTGTAATTTTTGCATAATAAATAAAAATGGTGGTAACTTGGCCATGTTTGACTTATATTAATGTGGATTATTGATGTTTGAGTTATGTTAATATGGATTGTTGATGATTGAGTTATGTTAATGCGGATTGTTGATGTTTAAGTTAAGTTAATGTGTATTGTTGATGTTTGAGTTATGTTAATGTGGATTGTTGATAATTGGTTTATGTTAATGCAAAATGTTGATGATTGAGTTATGTTAATACAGATTGTTGATGTTTGAGTTTTGTTAATATGTATTGTTAATGATTGAGTTATGTTAATGCGGATTGTTAATATACCTGGTAAAAATAAAGGGAAGAAGGTGTTAAGCATTGAAATTGTTCCTCCCCAATAATAACCAGATCAATCAAATCCTAGCCAACAACAGCAATTAATCTCATCCACCAATGAAACAAGTCAGCAACAACCTCCATCTACCTCAACTAATACAAAGGGATCTTCAGGTTTGTTAACCTTTAACACCTACAAATAGACTAATGCTCAAATATGTATTTACATGTTTAATGCATATTTTCTTATCATTATTCATTTGTTGTCAGATTCCAATATCAAATCAAAAAAAGAGGTAGAGGTATAACTAGAGGTTGTGAGTTGCAATGAATGAATGTTGCAATGAACAGTAAGTTGTCAGTACATATTGATACTTCGCAAGGTTGTCCTCTAGACAAGATTTAATCAACAAAATTGTCTGCTGAGTTAGGGATAACTACTAGAACATAATTACCTTGCCTAAAGTATGCTAAAGAATTAAAGACAAACAACTTACTCAAGAATGCTTTGGATAAAGTTTCAGTAAATTTTCAATTTATTTAACTATATGCAATATTGTTTCACTTATTTTAAGATTAATTACATTTTTACCTATTGTTCACAGATGAAATTGAATATCGTCGATATCGACAACACTGATGTTTCAAACTATGTCACTTCATTGTTGAAACAAAGGACCAGAGATGGTCATTATAGGCTGCATCAGTATTACAAATCGTTTTCTTCTGATGTGGAGGCAAGGAGACATGTTCTGGAACAGATGTCTCCAAAAAATTAGAACACAAAGTGTGGTTATTGGGCCTCTCCTAACATTCAGGTTTGTTTTCTTTCCCTTTGCATTTGCTTCCATTAATCTTGTTAAATGATTTAATGACTACCTATTTTCTTTATCTAGGAAAAATGTGAGAAGGCCAAGGTGAACAAAGGATAAATGAAATGTAACATACCACTTCCATAGAGCATATGCTTAAATATCTAGAGGATATTTGAGAACATACCCTATGAGAATGGCTCGTTAGAACAATCACATTAACTTATTATGGCATCACATATAACACAAGTATTCAAAATGATCAAATCTCCTTATTCTATTCACAAAATAAACTTACTTACATTGTACCATTATAACTCATATCCATATATTTACATTACATAACATTTGAGAGTTTACAACTCTATACCAAATGTTTAACACGAAATGAGAAGGTAAACAACACATCCTAACTAGACTCCTCAGATATCAGTTGACCAGACCTTTGAGCCATTTTTTTCTCAAAATGACAGTACTAGAATTCTACTTAGATGCTTTAGAAGCTATAACTCCCTTGTACCTGAAAATCAACGTTGAAATTTTAATTTGTTTGCAAACTCAGTGGGCGAACCATCATCGATGTGCTCACTCCAGTTAGAACACAAAGTCAAGTATATAACCAATTTTAAGAAGTCTAACACATCATCCAGTATCAAATCCCACATCACATGTTGTCATATTTCATCAAGTACAAATATAACATGTATACAAACATTTCATAACACTATTCCAAAACAATCTATTAATTCATCTAAGTCATTCATATGATACACATAAAGTTATATATATGTAAATGCATATGTGACTCCGTTTTCATTTTACTTTGTTATGACTGAGAGCCCATTTATTGTCGTGTATCCATTTTGGATATATGGCTCATTTCATTTACTGTCCTATGTCCGTTGTGGATACTGGGCTCATTATTAACTAAGCCTGTGGCTCTTTGTGCACAATTCCTTAGCTTAAAGCTCTTTTTCACGTTGGTCACTCTGATCACATCTCCTTTATCTGATCATACATGTCATGTAATGGAATTTATATAATACTATCAATACTTTTCATTCAATGTGCTCATATCATTTATCACATTCTTCAGATCTGAGTCTCGCATTCAACATTCAGTTGAATACACGTTCCATATTACACATACAATTTGAAAATACTTCCATATACAATCCCAAATATCAAACTCCTTAGACCAACAATGTTCAGAATCATAGCAATCAAATAAGTAACAATTCATTAATTGAAAGTTAACCAAAAAAAAATTCAATCAAAGTGAGAAACATCTAGGTTAACTCCTAGTACACTCCAAATAAGTTGTTGTCTTGATGATCTCGCAATGTCTGGATGCTGACGATCAACTTGTGCTTATTTAGTCATGCAATACACACATATTTTACACATTACTAAGTTGATCAATCATATGATTATTCCCTCATGCACGTGTATACGTGTCATGTTCAATGCATGCCTAATTGATTTTCCAGATATGTATCCTTATTCATAAATCTTGACCATTCAAACATCATAGCTTGTACACATCTAGTTTGTAATTAGGTTTATATCTTAAGTAAGGTTGATTACTCTAAATTCACCAATCATACATTCACCAACCTTTTCTAGCAATATATATTCACACAATTTCCTAATTCTTATTCATTCATACCTAGTTCACATTACTCATATTCTTTGGATCACAATTGTATTCATAAGAACACCATCATTCCTTTAACACTAGTAAATTCCATATTTTAGATATATTGATTTCAAAATAATCCATTCCTTAAGTTAAAACATCAATTAACAACCTAAACTTATTAAACCCTTAACCAATTAATCAAACATCAATCTAGGTTCACTTCATGCCTTAATCAAGTCCAAATATACCAAAGTAAAGTAACTTATCCTTAGTTGATTCAACAATCACACAAAACAGAAAATTTTCAATTCAAAGCATTGCCCACGATTATGGAGGACCTTCCTATGATCATGGGATGAGTGAACCGAATGTTCACTCTCCATTTTCCTTCAATTTCTCCAGATTCTAACACCGTCATACCAAATTCAAAACATCTTCATATTAGTCCATTAATTATACCTTAATTATCCTTCAATTCCTCATCAATTTCATCTCCAATTCCAACTCAAAATCATTCAATTGGCAACTCATAAACTATTTATCTTTCGAGCATACAAAAACGAAACAGAAGCTTTCATTCACTTAATCTCATCATATATGTAATCCTAGTTTTTTTCCAAATTTAAGAACACTTCACTAGCACCTTTCTTTAGCATAAATTCACCTTCATTTAAACTTCAAATCTCAATCAAAATCATCCATACAGAAACCTATAACCTACGGTTGTCATGCATCAAAAGCAAAATAGAAAAGTGTCCAATTCATGCATCATTTTTCTATCACACTTCATCATCAACACTATATGTTATCCATCCCAATTTAATCATCATAAACTTTCTATTACAACATGCCACAAAGATTGGTACTTTACTTACTTGTTTAGCTCAAATTCCACCTCAATTCATCAAGTCTACTTTGCCTTATATGCATGTAAGATCATCTCAAATACAAGGTGAGAATTGGATGGGTTTTCAGCAATGATAAAAGACAACATCATGTACAACAATGATCTAGTTCTATAACTATCTTTATGAAGGTAAAAACATAGATTTTAGTGTGGGAATTGAATAAAACTTAGGCAAAATGCAGAGATGTAAAGAGGAGCAAGCTTTCAGCTATGAGAGAAGAAGATGAAGAGAGTTTCAGCAGAAAGTTACAAATGAAGCAACTTTCCATATGTGTGTCGTATTGTGTGATTAGTGCTAGGACACTTGTCAAGAGTCTAGGCTAGCTACATGTCCTCTCTTCATGTTGCCATTTGTCACCTAAATCTTAAGGCATTTGTCACTTAATCTTTAATCCATTTTTCACTTAATCTCTACTGCCATATGTAACTTATTTCATAGGCTTAGTTATCCTAAATTTTCATGTGTCAATTTGACATTTTTCCTAAATTAAATGCATATTTTAAACCATCAATTTTCCAATTGTAACAATTAATTCCAATTTTACTAATTATGATCCATCAAACCAAAATTCAAGACATAAGCAATACACATTTCACATCATGATCATTTTAAACCTTTCATACCCCAGAATATATCAATTGAGTGCACATACAATCTTTGTAATGTTTTCTAAATCATGATTCATGTGTATATGTGAATATTATGCATTTGAATGAAATGCTTTTCATAAATTCTCAAATGATATGACTCATGTGCAATAATCTAAGGCTCTAACCTTTAGTATGGAAACTAGCTATTACAATTCTCCCCATTGAGAAATTTTGTCTTCGAAATTCTTACCTGATTGATCAAATAGATGGGGGTACTCATTCCTCATGTTCTCCTCAGTTTCCTGTGTGGCTTCTTCTCTCGAATGATTCCTCTAAAGGATTATAACCAATGGGATTATTCAGTTTCTCAATTGCTTAGTCTGATATCCAACTATTTTGACCGGTTCCTTTATATAACTCAAATTAGTTTCAATTTCAACTTCCTGTGTCAATAATACATATGTTGGATCTGACCTATAACTCTTGAGCATACTAACATAGAACACATTGTGAATCTGAGACATCTCTAGTGGTAATGATAACTTGTAAGCCAACAGTCCTATTCTCTCCATAATCTCATAAGGACCAATGTATTTAGGGCTTAAATTTTCCCTTTTACCAAACCTCAACACTCCTTACCTAGGTGACACTCTCAAGAACACCTTATCTCCCACGGGATACTCCTTATCCCTTAGGTGTTGATCCACATAACTTTTATAGCTGTTTTGAGGTGCCTTGATCCTATTACGGATTAATTTTACCTTATCAATGGTATCTTAAATCAACTCTGGGTCTTCAACCATCCTTAAGCCCTCTTCATCCCAATACAAAGGTGATCAACACTTTTTGCCATATAACGCTTCATATGGAGTCATACCAATACTACTATGATAATGATTAGTATACGCAAATTCAATGAGAGCTACATATTGATCTTATGCTCCTTGAAACTCCAAAACACAAGCTATGAGCATATCCTCAATAGTCTTAATTGTCCTCTCACTCTGCCCGTTTTTCTGAGGATGAAATGTTGTACTAAAATTCAACTTTGTACCTAATGTTGTTTATAAACTACCCCAAAATCTAAAAGTAAATCTGGGATCCCATTATGATACAATTGATATTGGAACTCTATTTAATCTCACTATCTCATTAACGTACCTCCGAGCTAACTGATCTACTATATTATTCTCTAGCACAAGTAACAAATGAGTCGATTTCGTCAATTTATCAACAATGACAGCATCATGTTTCCTTAAACTTATTGGCAAACCTATAATGAAATCCATTATGATCCTCTCCCATTTCCACTTTGAAATAGGTAATGACTGTAACTTTCCAACTGGAGTTTGATGCTCTGCCTTAACTTGTTGGCATATCAAACATTTAGCCATATATTCAACCACTTGCTTCTTCATCTCTGGCCACAAAAAATGTTGTTTCAAAGTACTGTACATATTGGTATTACCAAGATGCATAACATAAGTTGTCATGTGAACTTCCTCCAAAATTTCTTTCCTCAAATCATCAACATCAGGTACACATAATCTTTACTTCAACCATAATGAACTATCTCTCAACTCAAACTCAGAATTCGAGTTCTCTTTCAACTTCTCAAATAACTTCACTAATTATAGATTACTTTGAGCTTTTCTGATCCTTTCATATAATACTGATCTAAGCTTCAGTGTATCTAACAATGCTTCATTCTGCCAGAAACTTAGCTTAACATTCAATGCTCTCAGTTGAATTAGATTTGGTAACCTCGATGTTTAAATTATTGATGCACTGCAATTAGATTTCCTACTTAATGCATCAGTTACAACATTAGCTTTACCTGGATGGTATTCAATTGTGCAATCATAATCCTTAAGCAGTTCAATCCATCTTCATTGTCTCATATTCAACTCCTTCTGACTTAACAAATATTTCAAACTTATATGATTTGTACATATCTGAAATGTTTCACCATATAAATAGTGTCTCCAAATCTTTAAAGCAAACACCACTACAGGAAGCTCTAAATCATGAACTAGATAGTTAAACTCATAAGACCTTAATTGTCTTGATGCATATGTAATCACTTTACCATACTGCATCAGAACACATCCTAATCCCTAGTGTGAAGCATTATTATACATAACATATCCTCCAGATCTAGATGGAATAGCTAACACCGATGCCATAGTTAATCGATGTTTTAATTCCTCAAAAACTCCTTTAGCATTCATTAGTCCATCAGAAAGGTAAATTCTTCTTCAGAAGCTTTGTCAAAGGGGCTGAGATCAATGAAAACCCCTCGACAAACCTCTTGTAATAACTTGCTAGTCCAAGAAAACTCCAAATCTCATATACATTTCTAGGGGATTCCCACTTCATCACTACCTCAACTTTCTTTGGATCTACCTGTATGCCCTGTCTAAATACTATATGACCTAAAAATACCACTTGATCAAGCCAAAATTTACACTTACTGAACTTGGCGTACAATTTCTTCTCTCTCATTATCTGTAAGACTAACCTCAAGTGCTTAGAATGTTCCTCTCTACTCCTTGAGTACACCAAAATATCATCTATGAAAACAATCACAAAATGATCTAAGTAAGGTTGGAATACTTTATTCATCAATGCCATAAAAACTGTCGGAGCATTCGTCAACCCAAAAGGCATCACCAAAAATTCAAAGTGCCATATCTGGTTTTGAATGCACTTTTTGGTATATCAGCTTCTGTTATCTTCAATTAATAATACCCTGACCTCAAATCTAGTTTAGTAAATAGCTGAGCTCTTTATAACTGATCAAGTAAATCATCTATTTTCGGTAAGGGATATTTATTCTTCACTATCACCCAATGCATAATCTCAAAGTCCCATCCTTCATCTTCACAAACAAAACTGGAGCTCCCCAAGGTGACACATTGTAACACCCCCTTACCGTAGGGTACGCACCGAGACGCCCGTAGGTCATTCCGATACAAATCCTATAATAAGGGAGCGCTACGTGCAATCACTACAGTTACTCCACATGGCATCATATCAATTTAAATAATAAAACATTAATTGTAACCACAAGATTTTTAAAACCAAATTCTTCCTCTTTTCATTGATCAAAATCAAAAGT
>JANQBM010015138.1:0-12038 GCA_025594535.1 Erythroxylum domingense | reverse complement strand
ACACACACACACACACACACACACACACACACACACACACACACACACACACACACACACACACACACACACAAAAATATATATATATATATATATATATATATATATATATATATAAAGAGTTTTCAAACAAAAATTTATATAACACATATTCTAATAAAATTGAATAATATAAAACTTTTTTCTGAAAAATATTCATTAATATAAAGGTAAGTCATATGAAACTAATACAAAATAATTATGTTATGAAGTGAATGTACTACTAACTTGAGGATTGCTTCAAGTTATAAATTGATTTCAATAATCTACATATTTTATGTTTATATGTTGTCTCAATGAAACCTATAGGTTGTTTTATGTACATTTCTTCTTCTAATTCTGTATTTAGAAAAGTGTCAATATAATATAATTCAATATCCAAGCTTGCTATCATAGCTAATATTTAACAAATTGAAGCAAACCTTAATACTAATAAAAATGTCTCTTCATAATTAATTCTCTCATATTGTGTATATTCTTTTGCCACGAGGTGTGATTTATACATATCGATACCACCATAAACCTTTTGCTTTATTTTGAGAATTCATTTACTTATAATATCTTTTTACCCATTTAGGAGATCAACCAAGTCGCCATACTTAATTAAAGCTTAAATAAGTCATTTACTGCTTCATTACTTTCATCCATTCTTCTTTAACAAGACTGTTAAGAGTCTCATTTATATTCCTTGCATCATCCTTTTCTTATAGGATAAACATGTGAAATTTTCCTTCTATTTAAAAAAAATAAGGGAATTATTATATGATTACTTCTATATAAATGAGATTTATGAGATACATATTCATCAATATCTTAATTACTATTACTCAAATCATGTGGAATAGGTAAAGTCCCATTAGATTCCAATATAAATTGATCTTTGAGTCAATTATTTGTTAGATTGCTCCCATATAGATAATGTCCATCTTCCTAATTTAATGTAATAGAATCATTTTGATCAACAATTTTATGTAAATATGTCTTTTCATATTTCACTTTACTTTGGAAAGTTGTTTTTAACATGTGACATCTTATGATTCAAACTTATTTACTTCTTAATTATCTTGTTCACCTATAAAAACATATCTTTTGAAAATTTTAAAATATTTAATAAAGATATTTTTCTTACCTTTTGAGCCTAGTTTCTCATATTTGTAAGAGAGATCATAAACATAAACATCACACCCTTATAGGCCAAAAGTTATCATATTAGGTTTTCTACATTTCCATAACTTAAAAGGAATGTTTATAAATGATTATGTGAGGCCTCGATTAAGTACATAAGTGACTATAAACAATGTATCATTATAATAGTTGATATCTAAATTTACTTATGTCCTCATGAACCTATTCATTTCAAAATGTTTTATTTTATCTTTTTATAGCAATAATTTATTGTGGGTTTGATGAATAGCTAATTATCTTTCTATTATTTTTTTATCATATAACATCTTAAACTTATCGGACAAATGTAATTAAACTCGATCAGTTGTTAATAGTTTTATTTTCTTGTCTAACTGATTCTCCACCAAAATAATATATCTTATAAAACAATTTTATACTTTCGATTTGTGAGAAATCAATTAAACATGAAACCATCATGAGTATAATTATTTATGTAATGAGATGAAATATACATCCACATGTCTTGCTCTTATAATTTATTAGGCTACAGATGTTTGAATAGGTTAATTGAAATGGATTATAAGCTCGTATTCATTTTTTAAATGAGTTTCTCACTATTTTATCAACTACACAATATGTTTCTCATTATTTATCAACTAGACAATATTTATAAATAGATAGATCTACTTGATATAAATCACCTAAGAGGCCTTCTTTAGCTAATCAACTTATTCAATTTTAATCAATGTGCCATAGTTTAGTATGCCACAAATTTTCATCTTTATTTAAATAACAAATAACTTATATTACTTCTTGTACAATAAAGCTATCCAATATAAATCCATAACCTTAACAAATCTATTACTTCCTAATGCTACCAAAAAGGGAGTGAATTAAATATTTTAATTAAAGGATACTAACTTATAAAACAATGTCTATAAATTATCACAAATTTAAGAATGAAATAAAAGTAAATGAATTTAATTATACGTGTAAACAATAAAGGAAAGAGTAAGGGAAGAGAAGCGCAAACCGATTTATAGTGGTTCGATAAACAATCCTTGCCTACGTTTACTTCTAAGAATCATTTTATATTTTCACTATAATTATTCTTTTAAGGTGAAGAATAACCTTTGTACAATCTTTTATTTTGAAAAAGAGGAACCTCCTTTTCATATAATCTCCTTCTAAGGTGAAAAGGAACCTTAATTCCACTTAGAACACTCCCAAATACAATATTCAATACCCCAAAAAAGTATTACAAATGAAAAATATCTCACTTATTCGCTTGATAACTCCAAAATGGCTCACTCACACAAATCTGACACAATGATGATCAAATAAATAAAAAAACTCTTTGAAATTTGTGTATACAACACCCAAAACCTTCTTTATTCTAAAACCAATAATAAAAAACATATTTACAGTGTTTTAGGACCCACAATAGCCATTAAAGCTAAGAACTAGTCTTTATAATGACTATATGCAATGCATTGATTGACCGGTATAGTATATTGGTTAACTAGTATGCATTTAAAACACTAGATTCACCAACCATTAGACACTGGTCAACTAATACAGATATTGGTCGACCAATATGGTACATTGGTGGACCAATACGTCAACCAATATTGCTACAAACTCTCTGTACATCAAATTTAATAATCCTAAATTATATTAGTCAACCACTAACTTATATAGGTTGACCAATCAAACCTAAAACATGATTTTAACAACTTCAAATGTTCAAAACCAAATTTTAAAATCCAAATGTGATTAGAACACCTTCGAAATTTTTTTCCAAAAATTATTTGAAAGATAAAGAGGCTTTTATATTAAAATCAAGAGCTTCAATGCCTTTTGATGAATGTAAAGACTCGTGTAATAAAATAAGATGAAATAATTATACATGTTGAGCCTTTTGGATCATAAAGTTAATAAGGTGAGCTTACAAATAATAATACAAAATGTAAAACGACCTTGATGAGTGTTGATCATCTTTTGTTCTTCATTTTATCTGTTGTAAAGTTTAACTTTTCTTTTTCAACTTCATACACTGTCTCCTTGAGTTTATCGCCTCATTTTTTCCAGTATTACTTTTCATCAAAATGATAAATACATTATTAGTAATTATAATTGTTATCATCAAAACATCAATTAGAACCTCCCTTGGTTCATTAATCTCCCTCTTTTTTTCAATGACAAAAAATTTATGATATTAGAAATGATGATAAAGTTAAGCACATAAACAATTATCAAGATAAATGAGTAGCTCACCCTTAATTCATGCATAAAATATAACTAAATATCAAGAACAAAATAAATATTTAACGAAATAACCAAACATGTAGATAATATAAATTTACTCAAACATATCATATAAGGCGGAAGAAATACAAAAATGACAAAATAATCACTCCCCATAATTGCATCACTCCTCCTGAATGTTATCACTTTCGCTATATCTAATATCACCAAAATCCCCCACCCCTCCCTTTTTGAATTATAAAAATATATTAAACAAAAATACATAATTTTTTATATAACTATTATAATATTAGTTGAATTTCATTAAAATATACAACTAAATGTTGAACTCGGGCAAAGGAAGTTAGGAATAACATAATTGGTTAGAGATGAAATAACTATATAAAATCCTAAACATTCATTCATTTTATAAATAAAATGATAGATGTACACAATGATAATGAAATAATACACTTAGCTCAAGATACTTTTCTCTCTTTATGTCTCTTTTCTTTTCTCTTTCTTTCTTCCTCTTCTCTTTTTCTTGTCTACTTTTCTCAGTCAGCATTATAAGCTTTATATTTGAAAATACCTTGTATCATTGGTATTAATGCATACTGATAACAATGGAAAACCTGACACCATTGTTATTAATGCATACTCCTAACAAGGGCAAATAATAACAAAAACTAAGATCTCAAGGGTCCTAAGAATCCTATTAGGAACACTTATAAGAAACATAGCAAGGCAATTGACGAAATAAAGGAGCAAAATAACAAAGATATGGAAGATATCAAGATGATGAATATAGGAATTGCTTTTCAAACTACAAAGGTGGCATCTTAGCCTCAGCAACAACAATCTATTAGCAACTATAATGAAATTTTAGGAATCGGAATGTTTTATAATGGTAATAATCAATACATAAAGCTAAAATTTCCTCAATTGTAATAGGTTTTGTAAGGTGAAACAATTCTCTAAAATTGATCATACACTGGAAGTTTATATGGTAAAGTTAGCTTCTATTCACTTGGACAAGAAAGCTCTTAGCTAGTATAAGTAATTTTTGAAAACCAAGGAAAGAAGAAAGATTATTCCTTAGGGAGAATTTATGGAGGCATTGTTAGTAATGTTTAGGGAACAAGTATTTATGGATCTAGTTTTTGAAATTAAAAAACTGAAACAAGTTGGCTCTCTCCAATAGTACCTTGATGAATTTGACATAAAGCTTAGCAAAATGGATCTAAGCAAAACCCAAGCAATTAGCTATTTTTTGGGTAGGCTAAATAGAAATGTTAGTAAGGATATTCAACCCATCCACCCTGTAACTTACTTATGCCCTAGCTAAGTTTTAAAAGGTGCTCTAGCTAAGTTTTAAAAGATGCTCTAGTCCAAAAGGAACTATGTATAATCGTGGTAAGTTTTAAGGTGGGGAAGCAAGATTCAACAAAGAGCAGTGGCTAGAACAATTGTTAACCCCAACATGAATCTTAATGCACCTAAATCAATATGCTGGCATTGCCTAGTTTTAGCAATACAGTTAACAATACAAATGTAAATGTAAGTTACGCTAAGAGTTTAACAAGTAGAGAAATTAACAAAAGCAGACAAAAAGGACTCTATTTTTAGTGTGATTAGAAATTTACTCCTGAACACAAGTAATAAAATGCACTTGTATATACTACAAGTTGAGAGCGATGATTTTGAGGAAGTAAAGGATGTAGATGAAAATGAAGTGGGTGATTGCTTAGTAACAAATGATGCAATAACCCCACAATTATCATTCTATGCTATCAATAGAATTTGCAACTACCAAACTATGAGGATGAAAGGGTGTGTAGAGATAATAATATTATTTCTCCTAATAGATTCCAATAGCACATATAACTTCGTGGATATCAAAATAGCAAAGCAATTAGTGTATACTCATTGTTAATCTTAAAGTAACTATAGCCAAGGCTTCATAATACTGCCATTAAACAATTATGATATGGTAATAGGAATCTAGTGGTTATCTAAATTAAAGGGACATTATTGGAATTTTAAGTAATTACAAATGAAGTTTCAGTAGGAGAATCATAAGTATATATTGAAAGGAGAACCAGATAATTAATTTCAAATTATTACTAATAAGAATATGCAGAATTACTGAGTAAAAACTCTCAATTATCATTGACACAATGCTATTTCATTACCTTACAACCCAAATCTTCTATAACTTCCCTCTATTTAGTTGTAGATTTAGTAACAGTGGCAAGTACTTTACATGAGGTAATATTAAAAGTGTTATCAAGATTTATAGTTATCTTCTAAAAACCCAAGGGTTTAGCTCCTTAAAGATAGCATAATTACAAGATTATTCTAAAAGAAGGAGCTCAGCCAATATGCATTTGACCTTATAATTGTGAAGCATTGAAGAAAGATGTTATTGAAAAAAATGATCCAAAAGCTCTTAGATGCAAATGTTATACAAGTCAGTAACTCTCCCTTTTCCTTTTTTATTTTTTTAATTAAAAAGAAAGACATATAGAAAATGTGCATTGATGACAAAAGCTTAAACAACTTAACTGTAAAAAATAAATTCCATATCCATGTTATTAATGAGTTACTAGAGGAATTAAATGTAGCCTTAATATTCTCTACACTATATTTAAGGTCTGGTTATCGCCATATTAGATTGCATTTATATGATGTTAAAAAACTACATTCAGCATACATATACGCCATTATGAGTTCCTTGTAATGCCTTTTGGTCTTACTAATGCACCATTAATTTTTTAGAGCCTTACGAATGAGGTTTTCAAACCTTATTTGAGGAAATATTTGCTTGTTTTCTTTGATAATATAATGTTTTATAGTCCTGACATGAATTAACATGTTGAACATATTACTAAAGTATTTCAATTGCTAGTGCAACACTCTTTATTTGTAAAGATCAGTAAATTAACTTTGATGTGAATTATACAGAGTAGCTATGCCATTATATATCTCATAAGGGGTAGTTATAAATCTAAATAAAATTAAGGCAATTTTATAGTGGCCAGTCCTTGCATTAGTGAAGCAACTCAGAGGTTGGGCTGGTTATTATTGAAGTTTCATTTATGAACTATACTTAAATCTCTCATACTTTGAATCTTTTACCAAAAAATAATACCATGTTCACTTGGAATGCATCACCACAACAAGATTTTGATTCACTTAAACAAGCTCTTCCCTCAACTCTAGTACTAACACTGCTATCTTAAATTAAGATTTCATGTTAGATACAAATGCATCACACATAAGCATTAGGGAAGTTCTTATTCAAAATAGGCATCTTGTAACTTACATCAACATAAGATTATCACTATGCCACTAACCATTTCCTACTTATTATAGGGAGATGTTTATGATTTTTGTTACAGTTAAGAAATGGGGGCATTATTTGACGAAAATGCGTTTTATAATAAAAAATGATCATTAGTCATTAAAGTTCATGTTTGATAAAAAGTTAATAACCACCAGTCAGCATATATGGCGAGTAAAATTAATGGCCCATGATTATGAGATTCAGTACAAAAAGTCTAATGCAGCTACACATGCTCTCTCAAATATCTAATTTTTTGATATAAACCTACATGCCTTATTTGTTATCTTTATAGATCTCTTATCTAATCAAGGATCTTAGCAAAATGATCACCATATATATTCAATCATTCATCTCGTACAATAAGTAGAGGCATTTTATAACTATTTATGGCTAAATGATAAACTATTATAGAAAGGAAGGTTGGTAGTCAAACATGATTATGAACTTTAAAATTAGATGTTAAAACATTTTCACGGCAGTGTCTTTCGTGGGCATTCTGACATCCATGCCACTTATCACAGGATATTTTGTATTGGAAAGGCATGTGGAACTTAGTTAGGGAATTCATTTGTAACAGCTATCAACACTATAAACTAGAGAATATGGCATTACTTGGTTTACTTTAACCCTTACCCTTCTCATTCTATAGTTATAAACATCAATATGGAATTCATTAAAGGTCTTCCAAGGTCCAAAGGCAATGGCATAATACTTGTGGTGGTTGACAAGCTTACTAAGTATGTCCATTTCATTCCTCTTCACATCCCTATACAGCTACTACTATAATTCAACTTTTTCGATATAATGTTTATAAGCTGCAAGGATTTCCAACATCCATTGTTAGTGACAAGGATCCAATATTCATGAGAAATTTTTGGCAAGAGTTCTTAACTTGAAGCATTCATCTTCCTATCATCCTCAAACTAAAGGTCAATTTAAGGTGGTAAATTGTTGTTTGGAATTGTACCTTCGTTGTATGATATATGACTTACCAAAAAGCTGGTGTTGCTGGAATTTATTAGTGGAGTTATGGTACAACACCTTATACCACACTTCTATTAATTTCACAATGTTCTAATATTTATATGGTGTTCCACAACTATTGCGTCTACTATATTTTACAAGAGATTCATTAGTGGAGCTATTGACATTCTACTACATGATAATGAAGTTATAATTTAATTACTAAAACTTCACCTCTCTAAGGCACAACAATGTCATCACACAAACCACTCATTTATCATTGTGATATAGTTTACTTAAAGCTCCAATCCTATCTCCAAAGCTCTATGGTTTCTAGAGAAATCCCAAAGTTAATTGCCAATTACTTTAGTCCATACAAAATATTATACAAGATTGGTAATACTGCCTACAAGGAAGATATGTCTCTGTCCACTACTGTACGTCTAGTCTTTAACATTTCTTAACTAAAGACTGCCTTAACTAATGCTCTGGCATCTTCAGTATTACCACCATCTACTCTTCCTATTGCTCTACTAAAACCTATGACAATTATAGACAACTGCATAGTAAAAAGGAGTAATGTTAGAGCCACACAATTGTTAATCCATTAATCCAACTCCTCACCAGTAGATGTCACTTAGGAATTTGCTCATGAACTTCAGTTAGTGTTTCCAAATTTTCCTTTGATTGGACAAGGGATTCAAATAGGGGAATGATGTTATGTAGTTGTTTTAATGTTAATTGAAGTTGGTTAAATTGTACAATTGAATGTTAAACTCCCACCAAAAGAAGTTAGGAATAACATAATTGGCTAAAAATGAAATAACTAGATAAAATCCTAACCGTTCATTCATCGTATAAATACAATGTTATATGTATATGATGATCATGAAATAATACATTCAACATAAGATTTTTTTCTCTCTTTTTCTCTCTTTTCTCTTCTCTTTCTTTCTTCCCCTTCTCTTTTCCTTATTCACTCTTTTCAATCAGAATTATAAGCTCATTTTAGACAATACCTTGCATCACTCTTGCTATGTTTAAATTATTAAGTTTATTTATTTTAAAGTGTCTAATAGTACATGAAATCATCAATTAATAAGTTATTATGTTCAATAGCAAATTATTTGAATAATTTGATCTTATAAGAAACTGTATTTAAAAAATTACAATCTCATGTCTAACTAATTTTTTTTATGATTATAAAGTTAATTATCTCTTAATTCTTTCTTCTTTTTTTCTTTGAATTTGAATATGTTAGATTATGCACTTATAGTCAATCGGTTGGTTGCATTTTATGTACGATATTATTATTTTAATTAATAAAGACATTCTTTATTTTTATGTATTTTATTAATTATATATGATGTTTAATACAAATGGTAAAATCCTTGAAATAATTACTATAGATTTGAGACTACGATGAGATCATAATTATAAGATTTAATTTGCATTTATGTATTATTCTTAAAGTATTCTTAGCTTTACTTTCTATCAAAACAGGAAATTAATAGAAGGATAAAATTAACACATATTATGTTTCTTGCTTATGGATTGTAAACTCAAGAAAAACTTCATTCAAATATCTTATAAGTAATGTTTAATATGAGGTGATTATATAGAAATATGTGATAATTTATATTTATATGTCAATTTGAGTATAAATCCTTGGGATGATTGTTTGGGTTTAAATCATAAATAAGATGTTTAATAATTATTTTTAAAGGACGAACTTTAATACCTAAACTTATAGATTATTGTAGAAAATAAGGACAATAAGTTAGAATTTACATTAATTGGGCAATTTTTTGCTAAAATTTTGGATAAGGATAAATCTTACACAATTAGAAGAAATTTGGTTATGTTTGATAGGAATTATTTTTGATAAAGCCTTTTATGTGATTTAACTCTTTTTTATTGATAATTAGTTGGCTGATATGAGTAATAGTTTTTATTCAAATTTTAATGTTATTTTCTAATGTCTCAAAACATATTGGCCGACTAATATCCCATTATGGTTAATCAGTGTACCTAAAAATCACGATTCCACCCTTTCCTAAGAGTTTGTTCATGGTCTTTTCTAAAAAAAAGGAGTTTTTTCATAGTCAAGTTGCCCAAATAGCCATACCGGTTGACCAATATCTTGTAGTGGTTAAATTGTGAGACTTCTTTCTTTTCCAAAAGTTTGTGAAGAGTTTGGTTGCACTTATTAGTCAATTAGATACCCTCAATAGTTGACCAATATACTCCATTGGCTGATCAGTAGATCAAGTTTTAAAACCAAACCTTTTTTCTTTGTCACACCTCCATTGCTCACTTTTGCATCTCTCTGAAACACTAACACTGATCGATAAATCGATTCATATAGTTGACTAGTCCTCTTGTTTTTAGTCTCTCCTCTACCTCTTTTCTTCTATTCTCAAATCTTATGTTTACATCTTTAAAATCCTAAACAACTTAATCTTTTCCTTAAAATACATCATCCCCCAATTCACAGAAATCTCATTAAATTGCATTAAATTAAAATTTCATTTTTGTTTTAAAATTAGGGTTTTCTTTAATATTTTCTTACTTAAAAACTATCTTTTCAAATTAATGCCTTCATAGTTAGATTGTAAAAGGAGTTAAGGTTGTTTCCCTTTCAATTTTATTGCATATCTTTAATCTTATTCAATTTTGGCATTTTAGGCACTTTTCATGTTTCTATTGTTGAAATTTTAGGACTTTATAAATTATACATTCTTTATGAATTTTATTATTGGATATTACAATTATGCTTTTATTTGTTACAATTCCAACCTTTAATTTTTTCAAAACTTACCCTTGGCGCTTTAATTGCATCTTTTAACTTAGGTATGATATTGAAATTAGGGATTGATTTAAATTAGAGACAATTAAGGATGTTTTTATCAAATTTGACCTTTTGTTTTGACTCCTTAAACATCTAATAGCACTCTTTAGTAAAAAAATTTATTAATCTTAATCAAATATGCTATTGATCTTTTTACTAAGTTAGCTTGACACATAACACTTTAAATTATGCCTTTTTGGTTACTTGATTTTTTGATGATTCCAAAAAGAGGGAGAAAGATTGCTGAGATTAGATTTAGGGAAAGAGATAACATCAAGGGGAGTAATGAAAAAAAAGGGGGAGTATTGTTTTGTTGTTTTTTCACATTTCTTGCATTTTATGTTATATGCTTGACTAATTATATTATCTTCATGTATGGATATTTCTTTATTTTTGAATATGTTTTGTTTTTGATATTGAATTATGCTCTTAATATTGAATTATGTTTATGCATGAATTAAAGGGGAGCTAATCATTATCTTGAGATTTATTTGTGTACCTAATTTTAATATTGTTCTCTAATATCACAAATATTTTGTCATCATAAAAAAGGGAAATTATTGAACCAAAGAAGGTTTCGATCGGTGTTTTATTGATAATAAAACATAATAATTATTAATGAGTTTATCATTTTGATGAAAAGTGATATAAGAACATAATGAAGTCATAAACTTAAAAAGATATTTTATAAAGATGATAAAGAGAAGTTGAGAAGTTGTGGGATCACGGGTTAAGCAGTTGAGAAACAGGGTTATTCCATTGGTAAAAGTCCTATGGAGGAACCACTCAATTGAGGAGGCAACTTGGAAGACTGAGGAGCATATGAGGAAACAATATCCTCACCTGTTCGAACCATTAGGTAAGAATTTCGAGGACGAAATTTTTGTTAGGAGGGGAGAGTTGTAAGATCCCCTCACCAATGGGAAGGGTAAAATAGTCATTTGGAATAGGTTATGAGTGTTTAAAATTGTATTGATATGTTCATGCATACACATGTAGGCGAATAGTAAATTTTGCACATGTAAATGACTGTATATGCATTCATGACATTTCTCGGTATAGTTGTGAAGAAATGTGAAATTATGAAAAATATAATTTGTGTATAAAAAATTGTATTGGAGAGGGTTATTTTGGTTTTCCGATTTTTAGTGAATTTTAGAAATTTTTTGGGAAATTTTCGGGGTCAATTTGTGGACTAGGAAAAATGTCAAGTGGCAGAATAAGGGTTTACCGGTAGTGGAAATGACTGTGAAATAGCACTGGAAGTTTAGACACATGAATTTAAGAATTTTTGATTTGAGCCATTGGAATTTTGGAGAAAAATTGGAATTGAATTGGAAGGAAATGAAGTGAGTTACTGAGAGTGTGACATGTGGCAAGTGACCATCTTACTTGTTCATTAATACCAAAGTCATTTATTTTGGTCTTTCACGACTCTTCTTATGTCTCCTTCTTGTTAAGTGT
>JANQBM010015127.1:0-32462 GCA_025594535.1 Erythroxylum domingense | reverse complement strand
AATAATAATAATAATAATAATAATAATAATAATAATATTATTATTATTATTATTATTATTATTATTATTATTTATTGAACATGGACTTAGTCTTTTACTCGGAGGCAAAAATTAGAGTTGAATGTCGATCTGGTTACTCGACTAAGTCAAGTTTTTCTTTTATTAAGCTACTTGGTTGAAACGTCCTTATAGACTTTTGACAGGGAGGCACACATTTGTGATGCTTGTCGATCTGGTTACTCAGCTACATTACATTCTCAACTGGCTACTAATTCTATTCATAACCCAAAGGCTACCGGAATAATATTTATTTAAAATTAACCAACATTTTTTTAATATTACCTACCTTGTTGCTTTAGCTACTCGTTTTCATAAAAAATACTAGCAGAGCTACTTTAGTCGAAAGGCCTAAAATTATGAATGAATGTGACAATTTAGAGGGTGATAAACTCACATTAAATCCTAACTAACTTGCATATTTAGCCAAATAACCCAATTCGCTAGTTTTACGAGCTAATGACTCTTCACAACCTAATAGACTATGTTCAAAATTAAATCAATTTCAATCCATCTAAGCCATTAACATATTCACACAATTCACGAAATGCAGCCTAACAAACTATCATACAATATGCAAAATTCACATTCAAAGCAAAACACATAACCCTCCCCACACTTGAACAACACATTGTCCTCAATGTGAGAAAGAGGCAAACAGACACACATGGCACGAAGAAACATAAATGAAAATAAACAAAAAGACTAAATTTAAAAGGAAAAGGATTAGAACAAAGTCTTACGGTGATAGAGGCGGGGATGGTGTTGGAGGTGGCAGTTGGACGCCTTGAGCCTCAAAGTAATGATGGATAAAACGTATATCTCGACTCTGACATTGTTGTGTTTGGGCCATCTCCTTCATTCTTTTAAAGTTCTCCACAAGTGTATCTCTAATTACCTTGATGTTTGCGGAGGTTGTATCAAGCACTTTCTTCCAGCTTGATTCTTTTATTTCTTCCTCCTCCTCAGACTCCTCACTAGTTGAATCCTCTTCTTGTTGTTTCTTAGCACTTAAACTCGATTGAATGGTCTTGATCTTGACATGTGTCTTGGAACTAATATCCCAAAGTTCCATATTGTGGGACTTCAGGATTTCAGCTCGCCACAGATAATGATGGTTCATAAATTTAGGACAGTAGACTGTGAGTCCATTGCACTTAACTCTATAGTAATTAGCTATGATCCAAAATCAAGTAACCCATTCTTAAGTTATTGCTCCTCTTACATCGAGTAGTAATAACTGTGTTAAAGATGTGGGTGGTTGTGCAAACTGGGATGCTGTGGCCTATACACCACAATATGAAAGTTCCTTCTTCGAACACTTTTTGGTTTTCATTTTGTCAAAAACGGTTTGACATATGAATTTGTGCAGCAACAAGTGTTCATGGCCCCTGATGATGTTGTTGTGTGCATTTTTAATGTCAAAATGCTCTAAGATAGTTCAATCTAGTAGGGGTGACACAGAAATCATCGTGCTAATCCACTACGGACGATTCGGGGAAACTACAAATTTCATACAAAGTCTCATAATTAAGCTCATAAGGTTTTCCCCGTAACTTAAACTATAATTCCCTAGGTTTATTGGATTTGAACTAAAGGGATGTAAAGAATTCAAAGGTAAGTTCTTCCTAAACTTGGTATTGAAATTGAATAAACTATCTCCATTGAATTCTCTCTGCTTAATTTTCAACCTTGTTTCTTAATTCTTGTCTATCTAAAATCTCAAAATGAAAATAATTTGGAACCATAATTTGCTTATTGTGAAGAGAATGAAAGCGGGTACCTTCGTCATCTAAGAAGATTGAGAAAGGTGCTCTGTAATTAGCTGTCATGTTCTTTTCTCTCATCCCAAAACTTGGTTTCGTATCAAAGATTGATCGTAGTTTATTGACTGCTTATTATGCGGCATCCTAGCTTTCAAGTAGGTAAAAGTTTGAAGAGACTGGAGGTTTGAAATTTGGTTAGAGAGAAGTGAGAGTGTTTGGAGGTTCTAAACTTAGAGAGATAAAGTTAAAATGAAAGTGAGTGAAAAAGTGAAGTAAGAAATCAATATATAGGTGAATGGAGGGTAAAATAGTAAAAAATAAAACTGAAATTCGCGTGCCCTCTTTTTACCTTGCCACAGGCCATGATCATGACCTGTAATATTTTCACCAATTTCTGATTTTTTCTCCTTTCGTCCTTTTACACTTCCCAAAATCACTTCTTAACTCTTTATAACTCTTTCACCTATCTTTTGCTTACTTCCTCGATCATCTAATTCATGTCGAAGTCTTATGCCTTCCTAATTTTATTTGGAAATGAAATAACCTAACTAGGGAATTCAAACTATCTAAAAATCAAAGGAAATAACCTCAAATTAACAATCCATGGGTTGCCTCCTATACAACGCTTCTTTTATCATCAGTAGCTCGATGCTCTTCTTATGCTCAAAGCAGTTCAAATGAATAGTGCAATGGTAGCGCAATCATCGATCTTACCATTTACACATGAGCTACCATGTCTTGGGTTCCACCTTCCTTCTGCTTCACCTTCCTTCGCCTTCTCCTCTATGATCATTTCTTTCTAAACTCATTCTCAAGGTCCTCAATATCTTCCCATTGTCCTCGCGTTTTGGTTTCGTTAATTTTAACTGGAGGAAAAGGAGAAATATTATCTTTCTTTGACACAGTAAAGATTATTTGGTTCTCTCCAACCATCAAAGTTAGTTGACCCCCCATCAATATGGGAAGTAACCAAAAATGGTCGTCCAAGGACCATTGGGGTTTCCACATCTTCTCCGATATCTAATATGGAAAAGTCTGTAGGAAGGTAAAAATATCAATTTGCATTGGGACATCCTTAATAATCCGCTTTAACTGATGAACTGTTCTGTCTGCCGTCTTCACTAGCATCTGTGTGGGTTCTAACTCTTCTAACCCTAAATTTTGACTAAAAGTATAGGGCATCATATTGATACTTAGTCCTAAATCTGCAAAAGCCCTGTCTATTTTGACTTCATTGATATTGTAGGGAATATAAAAATCCCCTGGGTCCTTTTTCTTCTATGTTATATCAGGGTTTTCTTCCGTTATACGCTCCTTAACCTTCTTCTTGTTTGATTCCTTTAGCTTGAGCTTCATTTGTAGATGTTTCGTTATGTCCTCAACCTTGTTTAATTCAACCTCCCTAGAATTCCTTGTCGCCCTACCTGAAATTAACTTTTGCTAAGCTAGAATAAGGTATGGAAATTCAGGTTAAGGTTCCTCGATTGGCCCGATGGAATTACATAATTAATTGTCCTTCTCCCTTATCTCCATATTCTTTCGCATGTTCTTTTCCTGGGTCTGATTTATTGGATTTATGTAAATATAGTGCCCTAGAAAGCAAGTGCATTTATTTATAACTTAATTTTCTTCCAGTTATATTTTGTAATGAAAATATTTATTATTAATAAAACAAAAGAGTTTGATTTTATATGTTTGAGCATAATAAAACTAGTCATAAGGTACCGAGATTCTTTTGTAAGTAATATACATATATATAGAGATGTATAAGAAACATGTATATTATTAGAATATAAAATAATTGATTCACAGTTGAATAATCAAGTTTATCGCTTGATTATGGTTTAGACTATAGTGTTGTGATTTATCTCCATATAAGTAAAAGAGTTTACTTCAAGGGAATGATGAGTTTCATATCATGATAGTATTTGACTATCGATAATGGTACTATTAAATGAATCTGGAATCACGTATGTGTTAAAGAATAAAGTAGGTCGTTACTTTAATATTAAAACATACACTTAAAGCATTTGTTTATTATGGACCACAATCTTGATGAGTGGTGAACTCATTTTTGTTTCATTATAATTCTTGATATGATTAGAATAGACTTTTACAGAGTATCAACCCAGTGTCTGCATGTTGGAATTATTAATTGAAACATGCATCAGGGAACATTCACTCAAATAAAAAGTTTATAGTGATATCATCACTTCTAGATGTTTTATGTAGATTGGTGATTAAACTAGCACCAGTAGTTTGATGGACTAGCTACCCATTAAGTCTTAACACCAAGATGAGATCTTGTGCGTTAATCAACATATAGAGTAAAACAGGAGATCTAGAAGAAAAAATCAACATAAGGGTAAAACGGTAATTTTACCCGTTATTGTGCGGATGGCTATAATATGGTTCATATTAGAGTTTGCAATTGGACATCTTATTTGAAACATGTGTTGTCATAATATTTAGTAATTCAAGAGTTTAACTAATTTTCTTTAGTGGAATGACATTTATTTAATAAGCTGGAATTCATTCTAATGAGATTAAATTAATTCCGAGCTTATTAGAGTTTGAATTATATAAGTCCAATTAGATTCCTTATTTGGCTTCTAGGAAGGTTATCAACAAAAGTACGAAATACAAATAGATATTTTAAAGCCTATGATTGAATATTGGGCTTACTTTAATTAGAAGCCCAAATGAACATTTAGAAATGGGCTAGACTTTGGTTTAATTAGATTAATTAAATTAAATCAAAGTTATTACAGATTAAAGGAGGTGGATTTTCGGTTTTAATTGGCTAAATGTTCAGCTACACATTTAGCATTGGTGTGCTACATTTAAGATGGTTTTTAACATGCTTTATCATCATTAGATGGAGTTATAACCTTATCATTAAATGGTTTAGTGGTTGTCTTTTAATGATAACATGTAACCATTTAGCATTCATTGGATTGAAGAAGAAAGAGGTGCATTTGATGGAACCACTTCCTTCTTTCATCATAAAACCGAAAATGAGATGGATCATTTTAGGTTATTGGTCTTTTCATATAGCCATCTTAAAAAAAATGAGAAGAGTCTCATTTATTGGCTTTTTTATGATTTATTAAGGAAGGATATGATGCATTGGATGCACTTCACTTTTTTCTTTGAGGCTTAACCGAAATTGAGAAAAAGAATACAAGCGGTTGTTGAATTTTTTCTCTCTCTCCTATCTTGCATGAGATAGTCGAAATTTGCATAAGAGGTGTCTCATCTTTGGCTTCTTTTGCTAAGGCAAAATCTCTTCAAGTTTTCTTCTCCTTTCCCTCCAAAGGATCTTATGAACCAAGTTATCTAAGGAGAACAAGTGGTAAATCAGATTGGTCGAGGATATAATAATGAGAAGAAGATACATCACCTAGGAAATGATACATTGTCGAGGATAGGATAGCATAACAAGGAGTTAAAGCTGTAGCAAAGGAGTTGGTATAATTCTACCATCTTGTTCTTATGTAAAATATTTTCCTTATATCGTATCATGTATGGCTTGGCATATTGATTTGGTTATATTGCTTATGCTGAAATTTGATTTGTAATTTTTTTTTGAAATCTACCATTTTAGCCAAATCTTGTATGCTTAAGTTTTCGATTCAACAATTGGTATCAGAGCCAGGTTCTTATGCATGATTTTGGTTCTTATATGTGATATATGGGTTGGCAATTTTTGTATGCTGTATATTTTTATGTGATAGAAATATATATTGTGTATGTTTTGCTCTTTTGGCTGTCCATAGATTATAAAGTTACCTTGTAAGTTTCCTTTATCTAGTTTATAACAAGGAGGGTGGCCTTTCATCGTCATGTTTCCTCCTTAGCTTTTTTTTTGTTTTTTTTATTATGTATTGTACAAAATCATGTAATGATGAAGATGAAGAAGTCATGGATTGAAGAAATGAAGAGGAAAAGTTTCAGTTTTGATTATGGTGTCTTAACCAAATTTCACTTTTGTGAGAACCAAGGGACTGTAATTTTGTTTTAACAAAATTTTCGGTTCTATGAAAATCCAAAGTTTCAGTTTTTACAAGTGTTGGAATTTTTTATGTCACATACATAAGCTTAGTTTTTTGTGAAAAACAAGTGTAGATTTTTGTTTTCTTTTGGACAAATTTTGGTTTTGTGAAATTTAAATTTTTTTTGGAAAAGAAAGGCCATTACACACTTTTTACCAAATGGGCCGAGTCATATAAGCGAAAAGTTCAAACGGAAGATCCAAGTCCAAGAAAATTTTGTTGGGCCTAAAAGCCTTGTAATTGTGTTTATGTTTCTAGGATGGACAATCAAAAGTGGCTTATTAGTTCATATGATGAATGGAAAAATGAATGCGAATAATATGTGATATTATGTCATTGCATGTCATTTAGAAAATTACCAACCCTAGGCTTTGCCATGCATTCATTGTGTGTGAGATATATAATGAAACAATATATGATGGATAATAAATTGGATCTAGACAAGATGGTGTTTATTAAAAATTAAAGCCTAAAAAGATTGAGTAGGAGAGGATGCTCATATGAGAGTCCATGGTCTCTATATGATGGCCCATTTGTATGTGGTCAAGTGTTACTACCCACCGGAGGGCATGAATCCTAGATCTTGCATGGTTTGGGTCTCCTAAAGGATAAGTCCACTTATTGGTAGTGAATGTGACCTCCCACCGAGGCATAGTTTCCAAGTACCTTTAGTGGATGAATCAAATGGTTACACACTCAACATATTTTATCAATATCTTACCCACCGTAGCTCTATTGGGAAAAGTATGGACAAAATCATGAGGTTTCTCAAAAGGTTAGGCATGAAGATGCTTAGTAATTTTTTAAGTGGGAGGGGTCCCAACTTTTCTTTTAATGGATAAGATGGCCTACAGTCACTTAGTCCATTATAAATAAGAAAAATAACTGTCGTATAAATTTTTAATTTTTTTAAAGTTTTGTTAACTCTATCATCATGCATACATGCATCATGATTTTATACAAAGTTCCAATATTGTTGACTAGTATGCTCTTTCTTTAATAATTTATATTTTCAGACATAATCAAACACAAAATGAATCCACTCACTTTGTTCTTGACAAATAACAAATTGGAAAACAGAGAGAATTTTAATGAAAGGAGACGTAACCGTGACATTGTTCTTCAATATGAATGAATTTCACGGGTATTAACTGAAAATGAGGTTGCACCTCTGGGTGAAGATTCAACTCCTGGGTAAGTCCAACAACATGAGCAATGGCAGAATGCTGATAAGACTACTAGGTGCTATATTCTAGCTTCTTTTAGTGGCATGTTACAAAATAAAATTGCTTGTATGAAAATTTCTAGTGCAATGGTTCATCACCTACATGAGATGTTTGGTGTGAGGACCAGGTCTGCAAGGGTGAAATCTATCTAAACCTTTCATAATCTCAGACAAAAACCTGGTTAACTGGTGTGGGATTACATGCTTAAAGTAATCTCTGCGGTCGCTGAGGTTGAGATGCTTGGGGCAGACATGGATACAGACACGCAGATGATTATGAACATCAATAGCTTAAACTCTTCTTTTCAGCAGTTGAAGTCTGATTATGAGCTCAATAGCAAGGATTATACCTTAAGTGAGTTGATGAATACCCTCTAGAGTATGGAGGAGATATTAAATTTCAAGGCTTATGGGCCAGAAGCTAATGTAGCGTCTTCTTCTAAGCCCAAGGGTAAGGAAAAGAAAAAGAAGAAGGGTCCAATGAAAAAGAAGGCCCAAATAGGGGTTAAGGCCCAACCCATGAAAAAGAAGGCCCAAATAGGGGTTAAGGCCCAACCCATGAAAAAGAAGGCCAAAGCAGACACTAGGGGAGGGGAAAGTGTTTCCAATGTGGTGAGCAAGGTAACTGGAAAACAAACTATACGATCTACCTTAAGTCTCTCAAAAGCAAACAAGGTATGGGTTTCCTAAGTTTGTTAGGAACTAGAAATGTGGCAGATTCTAATTCTTGGATATTAGATTCAGGAGCCACTAGCCATGTTTGCAATTCTTTATAGGGGTTCCAGTAAAGGAAAGTACTATATAAAGGTAAGTTTCAAGTCAAGATAGATGGATCCTATATTTTACCAGAATCAGTGGGAGTAGTTATCTTGGACTTTCCTAGTGGTCATGGGTTATATTTGGAGGATGTATATTACATCCCAATGGTTGTAAGGAACATGATTTCTGTTTTTTGTTTAATAAAATCTGGTTATTCATTATATTTTGAAAATGTTGTTTCAATATACGAGAATAAGGATTTTATTTGTAATGCAATAATTAAACAGGGATTGTTCTTTATAGAACCTATTACAGGCTCACTAAACATCATAGAATTGATAAAACCATGACAATCAAATGTCTCTAGCATTAATTCAAAATATTTGTGGCACTTAAGAATGGGTCATATCAATCAGAAAAGACTTGACAAGTTAGTAAAGGATGAGATCCTTATGGGCTTGGATAATGATCCATTATCCACCAGTGAATCTTGTATTGAAGGAAAAATGACCAAGGCCTCATTTCCTTCCAAAGGAAACAAATCTGAATCTACATTGGACCTGGTACATTCTGATGTGTGTGGGCCCATGAAGGTACAAACTAGAGGAGTTTATAAATACTTCATAACCCTTATAGGTGATTACTCTAGACATGGTTATTTGTATTTGATGCGTAAAAAGAGTGAGTCCTTTGAAAACTTCAAAGAATTAAAAGCTGAGGTTGAGAGGCAGCTAGGAAAGTCATTAAAACAATTTCCATCGGATCAAGGTGGTGAGTACTTATCTGGAGAGTTCCAACAATATTTAATTGACAACTGAATTGTTTCTAATTTTTCAGCTCCTCGAACACCTCAATAAAATGGTGTAGTTGAGAGGAGAAATAGGACTCTATTGGAAATGGTAAGATCAATGATGTCCTACGCTAGGCTTCCAGAATCATTTTGGGGATATGCCATATAAACGACAACTTATCTTCTTAACTTTGCTCTATCCAAACCAGTGCCTAAAACACCTAAGGAGTTGTGGACTGGCCGAGTGCCTTCATTGCGACACTTAAGGACTTGGGGCTACCTAACCTATGTTTTAAGGCCTGAATCCACAAAGATGGAACCAAGGTCAGAAGTATGTCTATTTGTAGGATATCCTACGGGTACTCGAGGGTATTATTTTTACAGTCCTCAGGACAAGAAGGTATTTTTGTCGACAAATGCAACCTTCCTAGATGAAGAGTTTGTAAGAAATCACAAAAGAAAAAGTGAAGTAGTACTCAAAGAGTTAGCTATTTCATCCAAAACAAGAGTTGATTTGGATATAGTACAACATGATGTCGAAATGGATTTAAGAGTTGAATCAGAAGAGCAAACTAAACATCAAGTAATGCCTAGACATAGTGGGAGGGTTGTGAGACAACCAGATAGGTATCTAGATCTAGGAGAAGGTATTATATCCATCTCAGACAAAGAAGAAATGGATTCCATTACTTATACACAAGCTATTAATGATGTTGATGCAGAAAAATGGCTTAAGGCGTTGGAATCGAAAATAGATTCCATGTACGCCAATGAAGTCTGGATCCTTGTAGATCCACCACCAGATGTAAAAGCCATAGAGTGTTAATGGATCTGCAAAAGGAAAAGAGGATCAGATGGAAAGGTAGACCTTTAAAGCTAGATTGGTAGTTAAAGGTTATACTTAAAAGGAGGGTATAGATTATGAGGAGACTTTTTCTTTAGTTGCCATGTGTAAGTCCATCAGAATTCTTTTGGCCATAGTAGCTTATTTCGATTATGAAATATGGAAAATGGACGTCAAGATCGCATTTCTTAATAGGGATCTTGAGGAGACCATTTATATGGCCCAACTAGAAGGATTTTTTGAGCCAGGGAATGAGCATAAGGTATATAAATTGCAGAGGTCTATTTATGGGCTTAAGTAAGAATTTAGGTCTTGAAACATTAGGTTTGATAAGTCTATCAAAACTTATGAGTTCATACAAAACCAAGATGAACCTTGTGTCTATAAAAGGATACAAGATGATAAGGTTATTTTCCTAATCCTATATATTGATGACATCCTGCTCATTAGGAATGATTTAGGAATGTTATCTACGGTTAAGGGATGATTGAATGAACATTTCTTAATAAAGGATTTAGGAGAGGCTAGTATGTTCTAGGGATCAAACTTATAAGAGATCGTAAGAACAAACTAATAGCCTTGTCTTAAATAACCTACATTGAGAACATGCTCAATAAGTTTTCCATACAAGATTCTAAGAGACACCTACTAGACATGGAATCAAACTTTCAAAAGAGCAAGCACCTAAGACCCAAGAGGAGGTCAAACGCATGCATAACATTCTATATACTTCGACAGTTGGAAGTTTAATGTATGTTATGTTTTACACTAGATCAAATATCTGTTACGTAGTGGGACTGGTTAATAGATTCTAACACAATCCACTTAGAATTCTAATGAGATTAAATTAATTATGAGCTTATTGGAGTTTGAATTATATAAGTCCAATTAGATTCCCCATTTGGCTTCTAGGAAGGTTATCAACAAAAGTATGAAATACAAATAGATATTTTAAAGCCTATAATTGAATGTTGGGGCCTACTTTAATTAGAAGCCCAAATGAACATTTAGAAATGGGCCAGACTTTGGTTTAATTAGATTAATTAAATTAAATCAAAGTTATTAAAGATAAAAGGTGGTGGATTTTCGGTTTTAATTGGCTAAATGTGCAGCTAGACATTTAGCATTGGTGTGCTATATTTAAGATGGTTTTTAACATGCTTTATCATCATTAAATGGAGTTATAACCTTATCATTAAATGGTTTAATGGTTGTCTTTTAATGATAGCATGTACCATTTAGCATTCATTGGATTGAAGAAGAAAGAGGTGCATTTGACGGACCCTCTTACTTCTTTCATCAAAAAACCGAAAATGAGATGGATCATTTTAGGTTATTGGTCTTTTCATATAGCTATCTTAAAACAATTGAGAAAAGTCTCATTTATTGGCTTCTTTGTGATTGATTAAGGAAGGATGTGATGCATTGGATGCACTTCACTTCTTTCTTTGAGGCTTAACTGAAATTGAGAAAAAGAATACAAGGGGTTGTTGAATTTTTATCTCTCTCTCTTATCTTGCATGAGATAGCCAAAATTTGCATAGGAGGTGTCTCATCTTTGGCTTCTTTTTCTAAGGTAAAATCTCTTCAAGTTTTCTGATCTTTTCCCACTAAAGGATCTTGTTAACCAAGTTATCCAAGGAGAACACATGGTAGATCGGATTGGTCGAGGATACAATAATGAGAAGAAGATACGTCGCCTAGGAAAGGATACATTGCTAAGGATAGGATAGCACAGTGAGGAGTTAAAGTTGTAGCAAAGGAGTCGGTATGATTCTGCCATCTTATTCTTATGTAAAATATTTTCCTTATACCATATCATGTATGGCTTGGCATGTTGATTTGGTTATATCGCTTTTGCTGAAATTTGATTTCTAAAAAAAAGGTGTTGAAATCTACCGTTTTAGTCAAATCTTGCATGCTCAAGTTTTCGATCCAACAATAGTAATAGCCATGATCCGTTCCTTTGGTTTAGAGTCAGTATTGCTTGGAAGGGTTCCTACGTTCCAGATTGTGTATTAAAGAGGCGTGGTTCTTAGTAACTTGCTCAAATTTGCTTTCAAGTCTCATATGTGTATCCTCCATGCCTCTAATTTTATTTAAAATCCTATCCAACTTAGATTCCATTGAGCTCAATTTATCTTATTGGAAGCCTGGTTGTCCTTGAGGTCTGAATTGTCCTCTAACATTGTTCATCCATGAGAAGTTAGGGTGATTCTTCCTCCCAGGGCTGTATGTGTTTAAGTAAGAATTGTTTTCCCATCTTAGTCTATATTGAGCTCCCTTATAATTCACTTGCTATAGATCACTATCCTTTATCAAAAAGCAGTCCACCTTATTATGGTCCATCTGTCCACAGAGTTCACATTTAAGTTGTAAGGATTTTACCGAAGCTGAGGTGGAAGCCTTCATATTGTTGAAATATTAAGTTAAGTTGTCAATTTTAGCTTACATCTCCATCATTTGATCGACAGCCATAATTCTTTTTTGTTCTCAGAAAGTAGTGGTTTGTCTACTTTTCTCATTCATCTATAGGCAACTATTACTTGTCATCTCCTCTATCAGCTCTTCTGCTTCATCTACTATCTTTCTCATCAATAATCCTCTTGAAGCTACGTCAATTTTGCCTCTCATATGTAGGGTAACTCCATTATAGAATGTTTGAAACAAGAATTTCTTAGGTAAGGTATGATGAGGACATTTTCATTGCAAATCCATGTGTCTTTCCCACGCTTTATAGATTGATTCTTTGTCACTTTGTTGGAAGTTGGTAATCTCCTTGATAATTTTTATAGTCTTAGTAAGAGGAAAATACTTGTCTAAAAAGGCACATACTAGTTGATCCCAAGTGTTAACATTGGTTGGGTTGAGAGAATGATACCAAGCCTTTGCTCTATCGCTAAGGGTAAAAGGAAAGAGCCTAATTCTTATCACATCTTTCGACATCTAATGGTACCGAAAGGTATCACAAATTTCAAGGAAGTTCATTATATGTGTGTTGGGATCTTCATTCGTTAGTCCATTGAATTGCACGTTCTGTTGAAGCATATTTAGGAGGGCAGGTTTAATTTCAAAAGATGCTATTTGTACGGGTAGCTTAGCTACTCCTTGATTAGCCGCATTAAACCCTAGTCTTATGAAGTCCATAAGGGTTCATTGTTGATGTCTTTGGTTTCCTCCGTGATGCAAATCTTGCTGAAATTCTTCGGTCATTCCTGATTTCATGATTTCTTCTTCTTCTTCACGTCGAGCTTTCTCAATGGATCGTTATAATCTGGTTATATCTAACGGTAAAGGCTCGGTTGCACGACTCGAACTCCTCATGACTGTTGTGTTCATGCAAAAGCACAAGTTTAGGAATATAAAGAAAAAGAAAATAAATAAAAATAAAAATAAAAACTAACTAACGCCTTAAATTAAAGAATTAAACTAATCGCCCCCTGGTAATGACTCCAAAAACTTGATCGAGTTTTTGTTTGTATCTAAGTTTTAATAAATACCCTCGATAATCCACAAGCACACAATTCCTTCACGTAGTACCAAAGGTATCGATCCCATAAGGAGGGATAATCTATTCCTTATATCTAAGGCAGAACAAATTGAAGAAATTCAAAATGTAACGAAATTAAAATAAGAATTTAGTTCAATCAATCAAATTAAATTAAAAATCAATAACAAAAATATTAATAATTCCACAATTCCAACACACACCTAAGAATCAACCTAAATAACTACCAATTGAGAGAAAGGGAATTTTAACTATCCTTAACGCTAACCTAGCTGATTATGAATTAATGGATTATTGGTTCTAGATGATCCTAGGGTTGATTACTCTCTCTCTCTTTATAAACATTAACCCTAAATCATAAACCCTAATCAGATAAAGGAAATTGCAACCTCACAAATAACAACCTGTCCAAAACCTTAATTAGCTCTGAAGTTGTCTAATAAACTATCATAAACCTATGCAAGATCTCCATTCGCATAATTTAGCAATTTGATTTAATTCTTATTCTATTAAATTACCTAACTCTCATTAGCCCAATTTAATTATTTTTCATTCGATTGACCCTCTCAGTTTATTACTGAATTATGCAATCACATAATTTAATCACAATAAATCTAATAAACATAAAAACAATCAAATTTCATTAAATTAAAAATAAAACTCCAAAGGTGAGTTTATAACATCCTCAATATTTACATCCTATCATCAACTATTCAATCCAATTCTATACAATTATAATCTAAAATAAATAGGAACTACAATCGAAATGAAGGATGGGAGGCAGTGACGTTGGGAAACCTCCTAATCTAGAAAGTACATTGAATCAACTTCTTCTCCACTTCTTTCTTCCTTCTTGTCTTTCTTAATCCCTCGATGAATTCTCTTTAGGGTTTCTTCAAAGTTGTTGATGTTGAAAGCACCCCTCTGCCTCTTTGTCTTGTTTTAAATATCTTTTGTGTTCTGAATAGCCCTAAGGTTTTTCCAGGGTCCAAAAGGTCCAAACAATTCATCGAACTTGACATTTTTGAGTGTTTGCTCGTCTGCACGATGTAAGCCACGACTGTGACCCTGGAGGCCACAATCGTGGGCCACATCTGAGCTTTTTGCCATGATCGTGGCATGCAGGATAAGATTGTGGGCCATGTCTTAGGCTTCTATCATGATCGTGGCTTATCGTGGGCAAACTCTGGTGTTTCTTTCACGATCGTGGTTTGTTGTTCCATGATTGTGGGCTGTTGTTTTAGCCTAAATGTCTCTAAAACTTCTCCGTTGTTTGATGTTAACCTTAAAACACTAATAAACACATCAAGGTATCTTAAAAACATAATATTTAAGCTCAAACACTTGTAGTTTATGGGACCTATAAAAACAATTAAACACAAATAATTAGTAAATTAACACAATTCTAACCTAAACACATACTAAACTATTGAACTAAAAATTAAATTCATACCAAAGTAAGCCCTAAAAAATGATGCAATTTACACATATCAAAAAATGAAGAAAGAAAAAATGCAATATGGCACCTAATTAATATAAGAATCTCTGACATTTGTTATTTGGAAGAATATATTTCGGAATATAAAAAATATTATTAAAAATTAACATGTCCTGAACAAGAAATTTATATACAAATCTTTATACAAAAATTACCTTATCCTATAAATAAAATAGTAGAAGAATCATTTTTAATAAAACAACAAGATAATTTAGTAGCTTACAATTTAGGAGGAACTATTTCAATAGTAAAAGAGGTATTATCACAAAAATGTTTAGAAGCCAATCTAAAGAAAAAATTAAGACATATAGATATTCAATTATGTTGTTGTTGATTGCAAAAACAAATTACTTGTTTTACACTAAAAATCAGAAATATACGAGTCGTTACTTGTAGTAAAAAGCTGATATCGTCCCACAGAGATTATGTTTAGGCACCACTTAATTCAGATTATGCTTTATAGTGTCGAAGGGTCGATCCCATGAGGAGGGTACTAGCCTAATCCTAAGTCGTCTAAGGCTCAGGAAAAAGAATAAAAAGTAATAAAAACTGCACAAGTGAACACAGAAAGTAAATATGAGAAATTTATTCAAGAAATGTAAAGCAGAAATTTCAACAAAATAGAATTAAACTGAACTATCACACAGGTCATAATGGAAATCCATCAAGAGAGTTAATCAAGTTATGAGAGAGGGGATTTTACCTATCATTAATGCTAATCTAGCCATTTATGTGTTTATAGGCTATCAGTTCTAAACGATTGTAAGGATGATTACTCTCTATCGAGTTATAACCATTAAACCCTAAATTGTAAACCCTAATCGAATTATGGAACTTGAATTATCTCAATTCACAAATTACCCACAATTTTAACTAGTTTTAAAGCTCTCTAATAAATAATCAGGTCTCACACGGGATTTCTCTCTATAAAATTACCGACTAGATTGATTAAGTGATCAATTAGATCGCCTAACTCTCACCCTCTCAGTTTGTTACTGAAATATGAAAATACATTAATCAATCACAACACCCAAACCAATAAACACAAAATAATTAAATCAACATTAACTCAAAGTAAAATCCCGATGGAGAGTTTAGAACATTATCAACGACCCAAAATACATTTCCATACAATCCATCTCAACTTTATACATTTAAATGAAAAAGGAAATGAAGATAAATTGGAACTTAGGTTGGACAAATCGGGAAGGCAACGACATCAGGATACCACTTAATCTGGGGAACAACATCATCGAGATCCACTTCTTCTTCCTCCCTCTTCCTCTTCTTCTTTTCTCTCTATCTTCTTTCTCTCTCTTTTTAGGGTTTCCAAATGGAGGCTAATTGTAAAGATTCTTTCTAGGTTATATCATAATGCTTTTGTAGTCTTCTCCAATTAAGGTAACCTTATTGTCTTTTCGAGGTTTGAAATGTCCTTTAAAAACTCGAATCCGGAAATGACCCCCGTCAATCTGCGTGCAGGTCACGATCTTGGCCTTTAGTGACACGATTGTGGTCAGCTTGTTTTCTCTCTATCACGATCATGGTAGATTCCCCACGATCATTGCCCAGGTCTTCTCTGATTCTCCTCCGAATGCCCTGAAACACTAATAATGTGACACCCCGTTCCTATCCGACATATGCCCGTACACCTTTTGGACATTCGAGCATATGTTGATGGAAGCAGTGCGCTAACTACATCACTTTCACATAACTCATGGCATCATAAATTAAAACCATAAATATCATAATAATTAAACCCCAAATTTGCCATTTCATTTCATAAACAATATATACAATGTAGCTTTACATGTTATCCATATATGTACAATATCAACAACCTATCAGAGTCTACAGCTTTGTCTACAAAACATACTGCATACATGAGGAATTATACAAAAATTTTATTCTATGCTCTTCAATCCAGCTGACCGACCTTTGAGCCATGACTTCAATCCAAAAGTAGTACTAGATCTCTTCTAAGCTGCCCTAGAAGCTATATCGTCTCTCTCGAACCTGAAAAGTCAACATTGCAATTTTGGTGAATTTTGCGAACTCTATGAGTAACCATCCTCGATGGTTCATCCATATCATATAACATCAAATAATCACATAATTCATATAATTCACATTATTACAGGTATCAACATATAGCATCGTAATACACATTGTACACAAATTTCACATTTCTCATTCAACATAATTCAGTAAAACATTGTAATCATTCAAACATATATACATCATGTGTATATGAAATGTTCATGAGGCTCACATTCGTTTATTTCATTGTTGTGACCGAGTGCCTTTTTCACTGTCCCGTATTCATTTTGGATACCGGGCTCATTAATACTGTCCCTTATCTGTTAGGGATACAGTGCTCATTTTACATATTGAGCCTGAGGCTCTTACCATGTTCTGAGCTTTAAGCTCTTTTTCTCTGGCGACTCTAGTCATAATTGCCTTTATCTTTCATGCATTCATATAATGGTATGCATCACATGTATTGAATCAATCATGCTCATTCAGCTACATTCACATGCTCTTTCTCATTCACATTTTTCATCAGACCCTCAGTCCGACATTCAATATACAAGTTGAGAATCACTTATTTCGTCAAATTCATATACAATAAGCACTTCCAAATATGTTATCATGCATCAAACACCTCAGAAATTCAAGGTCCGGAATCAGTATATACACATCACATAATAATTTAATGCATAATTTAACAAACACATAATCGAAGTGAGACCATCTTAGGTTAGTCACAGTTTGCTCCCATTAGCTTATTGCCTTGAAGTCTTGACAATGTTTGAAAGCGGTTGCTCAATGTGCTATTCTATAATATGTAAGGATATACATTTAGCATTACTACTTTGTACATTTATATGAATAATCGATCATAAGAACATGTCTATATGTCATGTATAATGCATATTCAATGACAAATTCCAGGGTATATTTCCTTAATACACATCTTAAAATCAATTAACATCATGTTCCAATCATCCTTTAATCTCTAATACTCTTTACTTACCTTAATCACCTCATTCATCATCAACTAGGTTCATTTAAGATCTTAATCAAGCCTAATTATCTCATATTGGAACACTATAGCATTAATTGCTTCATACTTCACTCAAAAGACAACTCTTTTTCTCTATAGGTTTGGCCATGATCATGGTGTCCCTGCCACGATGGTGACAGAAACTTTTGGAGCTGGCCATGATTATGGTGCTCCTGCCACGATAGCAGAAACTCTTTCTGGCCAGGCCACGATCGTGGGGAAGGGCCATGATCATGATAGAAACGTATTCTATCATGCTACGATCGTGTGGTGAGGGCCACGATTGTGCCCTGCCTTTTCTTCCTTCTTTTCTGCACAAATTCAACATATCTTCTCACATCCATATCACTCCAAGTTTTCTCGAATTTACATCTTCTAATACGACCTCATTTGGTACTAATTCAACTACCATGTTGATTACATTAACTCCACAAAATTCAACGCATTTGATTCATCATTTTCAACTTAATTTCATTATTCATGAAATCCTATCTCTTTCCATAGTATATGTCATTCATAATGCATCAAACAATTCATTCATTATGTTATGTCCTTATTTAACACTCTAAACATTTCACATTAAATGCATTGCCATCAAACAAACTTTTCCTTAAAGTATAACATCACGATCAATCAAAACTTATCACATATTTAACCAACTGTTCCAACATCAAAATTATGTTCCTTTTAAGCACCAATTAAGTCAAAAAGCATCATAGATATATACCTTATCCTTAATTGGTTCAACCATTACATAATCAAAACATTTTTATGAAAAATTACTACCCATGATCGTGATGTCCCCTGCCACAACCGTGATAGAAACAAATCTCCCTTTTTTCCTGCAATTTTCCAGTTTCTAGTAGGATAGAGTTTTAGGTCAGTTTCGTATGATCATTTTGACCTAGAAAATGAGGTATCAAGAAAAAATTTGGCTAACTCAAGTGTCAAGCTACAACACACATCATGACTAATTTTCATTTGTGCATATAAGCAAGCTCAACTTATAAAACCATTACTCAAAGATAAGTATAAACTCAAAATAGAACTTCCTTATGGAATTCACTCATTTCTCTAAAGTATTTAATGGTTAGTGTTTCGCTCAAACTTCCTATAGGAAACCACACTATCATAGGCTTGCTAATACACTAAGAGGGCGTTTGGTTTGAGGGTTTAGGAATAAAGGAATGGAATAATTATAAAACATATTGTTTATTTTGGGGTTTTTAATTCCAGGGGAATGGATTTATTGCATTAAATTTAGGAATCTACTAAACCCTCCAAGGGGGTGCGTATCGGGTTTTCATTCCAACCTAAGTTTTTATCATGTTTATTTTTTACTCTTTTATCCTCAACCTTTGTCCTACCATCCTTTTTATTTCTTTATAACCTCTCAATTCCTTACGATCTCCTATCCTGCCTTATCGTGTCTCATCAATAAAGGAATTTTTTGTTCTGCGCCTCCAGGTATATTTTCTAAAATCTCTCGTTTTATGATTTAATCAAGAGAATAACCAATCTGCTATATAGTTTGATGATGTGAAAGTGCATATGGTTATAGATTGAACGAGAATCATACTTTTTTCCCTTATAATTATTGTTTTATAATTTAATTTGATTTTTCGTATATACGAATCGTCTTCTATAAACAACGAAACAGAAGCACTTTCTACAGTTTTTAACCTTTGTATAAAGACGTACATCTTTGTCCAACATCTGTTTCTTTATAAAATTCATGCCTTTTTTGTTTTGAATTTAACAATAAGACTTTATCCAACGTCTGTTTCCTAAAAGTCATGCCTTGGCTTTAACCTTTGGATAAAGAGAAGAATTACTTTGACGTTCCTGAAAGGGTTGCGTGTTTTGGATTTAGAAGATTTGAGTTGTGTTCTTGAAAGCCTTAACAGTTGTTAAAGTCACGTACCTTTAGATTCAGATAAAAAAAATCTAGTTTCTAAAATTCTTGGAAGAGGCAGATGTATACAATAATGTTGTGATTAACTAGGAATATATCCCTGTTCATATACATACAATATTATTACTCATTCTATGAGCAGTCATATTCATTAACTTAACAGCTACCTTTAATTTTAATGTAGAACATTATGGCACGTACCCCTATCATAAGTAGATGACGCAAATTAATTCGAAATGCTCGGATTATGGCAACATTGGTTAATGTATTCAATCTAGTTTTTGTTACTTGGTATCAAATGTTGTTGATGCATTTGCACATTACGAGACCCCCTTTGAAAAACAAAGAAGAAATCAAACATGAGAGAATGAAATGGATGTTTAGGCTCACAAAACAATCTGATACTATTTGTATTAGTGAGCTTCGAATGGATAGACGTACATTTGGTATATTATGTGAGATGGTAAGAGATATTAGAGGGTTAAGGGACATTAAGAACTCTTTATCAGAGGAAATAGTTTCTTTATTTTTATATGTGTTGGCTCACCACAAAAAGAATAGGACAATTGGCTTACTGTTTCATCGAAGTCGCGAAACTATCAGCCGGCACTTTAATAGTTGCCTTTTAGCAATCTTGAAATTACATGGAATATTGCTTAAAAGACCTCAACCTATTACGGAAGATTGTAAGGACAACCGTTGGAAGTCTTTCAAGGTACCTTCTTGTTAAATTTTTTTATAGGTTTGCATATTTTTTCAACCATTTAGAGTCTTACTTTTTATTTTCAAATGACAGGGTTGTTTAAGTGCTTTAGATGGGACGTTAATTAAATTGACACCTCCATCTGATCAAAAACCACGGTATCGCACTCGAAAAGCAAATATCGCAAAAAATGTCTTGGGTGTGTGTTGTCCAAATATGCAATTCATATATGTTTTACCTGGTTGGGGGGGTTCGACGCATAATGATCGTGTACTTTGTAACACTATCAATAGACCTGATGGACTTAAAGTTCCTCGAGGTATAAGTGCTTCAAGCACATAGAGAGATATGTATATATTAAAAACTTAATTCAAACTCTAATCTATGTATACTTGTGAAGGTTGTTATTACTTGGTGGACTCTGGATACTGCAATGTTGAGAGGTTTTTGGCTCCATTTTGAGGTCAATGGTATCACCTTAATGAGTTTCATGGTCATCGTCCACGGACACCACAAGAATATTTCAACATGAAGCACTCCAAGGCTAGAAATGTTATTGAGAGATGTTTCGAGTTACTAAAAGGGCGATGGAAAATATTAGCTTCTCCTTCATTTTTTCCAGTTGAAACTCAAGTGCGCATCATTTTGGCAAGTTGTCTCCTACATAATTTGATAAGGAAGTACATGAGTTTTGATCCACAAGAGTTGGAGCCAGTTAAAGAAGATGATTTAGCAAAAGATGACCCTTTTAATAATGAAGACTATGTGTCATTTATTAACCCAACACAAGACTGGGTTAACTTTAGAAATGATTTAGCAAATCAAATGTTTAGTAATTGGAGGGAGAGATCGAATCCTTGAATGTGTACTTGTTTGAACTTTTTATATAAATAGAATTATTACTGTTGTATTTGTTTGAGATGTACTTTAGAAATGTGTACTTGTTTGTACTTGTTTCATTTTCTTACTTTTGTTGTCTTTGAATTATGTTATTTTTATTTAAGTTATTTTAATAACTATATGAGTTGTTGCTTCTTGAACAAGTTTATGTTTTCTTTCTTAGGAAGGATCTAGAAGAATCTGGTCGAGGTTGGGGAAAAAATAAATGCTTTTGGACAGAAGAAGAGGTGCAAGTTTTGATTCAAGTTCTTTAAGGAATAGTGTTCGATCCTTCATGGAAGACAGATCGCGGGTTTAAGAGCAACTACATGACTGAAGTACATCGAAGAATTATAGAAATAATGCCAAATTTTCGAAGAAAGTTAATCCTCATTTTGAGTCAAAAATCAAATGGTTGAAGAACAAATTTCATTGTATCAATGATATGTTAAGGGAGAGCGGTTGTTAGTGGAATGATGTGGAGAAAAAAAATTCATGTGAGAAGCAATGGTTTGATAGTTACTGTCAGGTGAGCTATTCATACTTGTTCTCTTCAATCAAATTGGTGGACATGTGGCCTTATAGAATGCAAAAATATACTGATTGAAGTTCCATTTTCTGTTTTTCTATTTTTTTTAAACGCATAAAGAAGCAAAAGGAATGTGGGAATTTAAATTCCCATACTTGAATCAACTTGAATCAGTTTATAGAAGAGATAAAGCTACTGGGTTGAACATTCAGGGATATGTGGATGCTGTTCAAAATATGGAGAATGATCAAAATACAGTAAGTGGTGGTGAGTATGTTGGTGCATATGATTTATTATCTGATGAAGAAAACAATGTTGTGTGTTCGGATTCGCAAGCAACTCCAACTTACGTAAGCAACACAAATGTGAGAAATGTGAGTGCAAAGCAGAAACAACCATCAAGCAGCAGTGGAGGGAATATAACAAAAAGGAAGAAAATGTCGTCTATTTCAGCTTCCTTAGATGTCGGGGCACAACTGCAAGAAATCAATTCTGGTTTTCGTACTTTTATGGAAGGCTTTAATAGCAATTTCGGAACTATAGCAAATGCTATTGCAGATGAAAATTTACGTGACAAAGCCGCTTCGAAAAGAATGAAAGACGTGGTTGAACAGTTAATGAAAATTGGCCTTGCAAGTGGTGATGTCTTTAAAGCAACTAACATTTTCAGCTCAAATAAAGACAAGATTGATGTGTTCCTCAGCCTTCCCATTGATAATGCGAAGGCTTTATGTCTTAAGTTTATTTTAATGTTGTTTTGATGCTTTATGTTTTAGGTACTATGAGAAATATTGCCTTATATTTTGATGCTTTATGTTTTAAGTTTATTTTGATGTTGTTTTATGCTTTATATTCCATTTTACATATGATATGGAAGTATAATTGCAATTGTATTGTTGGCATTAAGTAGCTCTGTTGACAAATGATCATATAGCTCATCTAAAGCTTGAAAATTGCGATAAAATTCCCTGACAAAAATGATTAATTTTGTTTAATGTTAGTTAAACATATATAGATAGCCCCAATAAACATATGAAGAGTAAATTATTTTCATTTTTTTTAGGGTAAAAATGGTATTGTATTATCTTCCATTCCCATTAATGCAACAAACCAAACAACATTATTGTTATTAATACAGAAACCCAAGTTACAAACCAAACACTATTTTTTTATTTTTCATACCCATTCCCATCCCCTTCTACTATTATACTCATATCCATAGCCAACCCCGTGCTTAAACCAAACGCCCTATAATTCTCGTCCGCAATGATTACATACTAAGATAGATCAAAAAGACTTTTTTCAGGTTGTAATATGGATAGTATTAAGGTGGGTCAAAAAGGTTATAGGGCGTTCATCACAAGCATTTATAAAGTACTAATTGCACAAAGATAAAATTCTGAGATATGCAAATGGATATGGCTACTACTATGCACTTACTGATGCTATTACATGTTATTACCTTTTTTTCTTTCTTTTTCTTTTTGTTTTTTATATCATAATAAAAAACAATGAATAGAAAATAATAACTACAGGCAATGTGCTCTAAGAGTAGAAGTACTAAAATCTACTCAAGGTATCTCAGAAAGGAAAAAAAATTGTAGCAAAAAAATTCCAAACTAAATTATGATGTAGCACTCTATTAACTTGTGATTGGGCAAGCTAGCAAGGGATAATAAAAGGGTAGGTCATTTAAGCTAAAGGTTAAAACAAAAACGGCCTTAATCATTTCTATCTAGTATGCATCTAATAAATTTAAACCGATTCAAAACAAGTTCTGAAGGTAATTACCCAAGGAAGCATCACACAAATAAGGAAATGAAATGGCTATATAATGGAGTCATGAAGGCTTAATTCCACACATAGGCTCAAATGAAAATCCATTATGCTTTTATATTTTACCTTATTGTTCAAGTTTCAAGATCTGAATAAGCTTATACAACTAACTACTTTCATCACTCCACATGGTTCACTCTCTACTCAAGTAGCCTAATTTGAGTTCACGCATGCATTTAATCTAATTCTAACTAGCATGATAGAATCTTATGGCAACACATTCATCATAAAGATTCAAATGTAAAGGAAATGACAAACCTAATTTTAACAACCTAATATGCATACTAAATGACATGCAAAAATGCAAATATAAATGTAAAGACTACCTCCCCACACCTGAAAACACATTGTCCTCAATATTAGAAGGAGACATTCAAACACACAAAAAGGAGAAATCAAATAGAATATATGAAAAAAAACAATAGTAGGAACTAAATGGGTTAGAAAATGAACTCAAGGTGATTGAGGAAGGGATGGTGTTAGAGGTGGCATTTGTATGCCTTGAGCTTCGAAGTGTTGAAGAATCCGGCGCATATCTAGGATCTGATGTCGTTATATGTAGGCTATCTCCTTCATCATCCTACAATTTTTTGTAAGTGTGTCTATAAGTGTTTAGGCGTTGGCAGAGATCACATCGAGCACTTACTTTCGTCCATGTTCTTTTATTTCTTCTTCCTCTTTAAACTCCTCACTAGTCGCGTCCTCTTCTTACTGCTCAGGTGGTGCTGTGCTAGAACTCGTCTGATTGGCCCTAATCTTCACATAAGATTTTTGGCTGATGTCCTAGAGTTCCTTGTTATGGGACTTTAGGATTTCAGCACACCATAAATGAAGGTGATTTAGAAAATTAGGGCAGTGGATGGTTAGACCATTAAAATCCACACCGTAGTACTTAGCAATGATAAAAACCAAGTATCCCATACCCAAATTATTACTCCTCTTACGTAAAGTCGTAACAATAGCATTCATAACATGTGTGAAGGTGCACACTAAGATACTGTGATCCATGCACCACAAAAGAAAAAGTTCCTTTATTGGGCACTTGTTGGTTTCTAATTTGTCAAAGATGATTTCACCTATTAATTTATGTAACAACATGCACTCATGACTTTGTATAACGTTATTGTGGGCATTTTTGGCATCGAACTGCTCTAGCCCAGTGTTCTCGTTCCAATAACAAGAAGCATAAAAGTCATCGTGCTGATCCACAATGGAAGATTCAAGGAAATCGTAAATATCACACATAATTTCACGATTCAGCTCATAAGGTTGTCCCCGTAACCTAAACCACATTTCCTTTAGGTTACTAGTTTCAAACTAAATGGTAAGCTCCTGGTAGACAAGATATTGGAAGTGTATAAATTTGCTCCACTGAATTCTTTCCACTAAATTCTCAACCTTATCTCATAATTCTAGCCTATCTAGCATAGTAAAATCAAAGTATTTTGGGACTACTATCTGCTTAACACTAAGGGATTGGAATCGAATATCTTCCTCCTCTAAGTAGATTAGGAAGGGTGCTCTGAAATTCGCCACCATGTTCCTTTGCCCAGTACTCGAGACTTAATTTCTTTTCGATGATTGGTTACACTTCACTGATTGATTAATACGTAGCATAATGGACTGCAAGTAGGTAGAAGTTAGAAGATGGTGGAAGTTTGACGGTTTTTTAAAGAGAGGGAGAGCATTTGGAGGTTCTAAACTCAGAAAGATAAAGTTAAGATGAAAGTGAATGAAAAAATGAGGTTAGAAATGATTATATATGTGAAGGAAGGGCAAAAAGATAAAAAAATAAGTTAAAAGTCACGTGGGATAGATTTACCCTATCGTAGCCACGATTGTGGCCTGTTGAGGCATGATCGTGGCCCTCACTGAGCCACAATCGTGGGCATGGCCTTTCCTGCACTTTGCTGACTTTTCATCTTTTCGCCTCATTTTACCTTTAAGATCCTTCCATAATACATTATTTTCACCACGAACTTCATGACTCACCTTCGCAGCTTCCCTAATTTGCATAATCCTCCATCCTTTCGGGATATTTATTGAATTCAAACAACTCCAACAATGAATTTTAAAACTACCTAACACCAAACATGCATAACAAATCGTCAAGTAACCTCAAAACACATCATTGAGCACCTAAACAATAAGAGACCAAAGGGTGAAACAAGTTAAAACCCAATCAAAACCAAACTAAACACTATCAAATCAAAGCAAAACCACACTAACATAAAGACAAGCAAATGAAAGATAAACATGCTAAGTTAAGGTCATTAGCTTGACCATTCTATATGCAATCATGAAAAATTGAGTGAAAGGAAAGAAAGTACATCCCTTTCTTGTGAGAATGGCCCTCCAAAGTATAACTTGCACCTATTCCCATTAAGCTTAAAAGTTTCACCTTTATCATTTTCCAACTTCAAAACTCCATAGGGAAACATTTGAATAACCTTAAAGGGGCCACTCCATCCTGACTTGAGCTTTCCATGTAGCACCCCACTCTCGCAAGACATGTACCCGACATCCTGAGTGATGTCCGAGAACATACCCCGCGAGGGTGGCATGTTAGAATAGTCAATCAGTCAAATTCAATGCAGAAATTTCTTTTTCTTTTAAAATAATGCACGCATATTTCAAAAAAATCAATAAATAATTAGGGCCCACTTTTATTCATAAACATTTTCAAACACAATGTCACAACCATTACATTACAAAATCATCTACATACACAATGCAAAATAATTGTGAATATATATTTTGATACAAAAATTAAAGAAATATTAATGTAGAGGCGAACTGATCCCAACCTCTATCTCTTACTTGGATGCAATGGCTATACTCCCGTCAACCTAACGGGGTAACTCTTCGGAGCTTAAAAAATACTGCAAATTTTGGGTGAGTTTTTGCGAACTCAATGAGTGACCATCCTTGATGGCTCACTTAATCAAATAACACATACCATTCACATGTCTTCACATAATTTACATCACTTCATTTAACATGTAGGATCACATTTAGGGCATTCAAAGTGATCATTTCAATCATAATGCAATGCACATGAGACTCACTTTCATTTATTACTTTGTTGTGACCGAATGCCTATAACTGTCCCGTATCCATTGCAGATACCGAGCTCATTGATAACTGTCTCGTATCCGTTGGGGATACCAGGCTCATTTTACATAGTGAGCCTTTGGCTCTTATACAATTTTTGAGCTTTAAGCTCGTTTTCACATTCTGAGCTTTAAGTTCTTTTTCACATTCTGAGCTTTAAGCTCTTTTTCGGTGGCTACTCCAATCATAACTTCCTTTATGTTTCATGCATTCATGTAATGAAATGCATCAATCACATATGATCAATCAGTCACTTTCACATATCCTCAAACCTTAGTATGGCATTCAACATTTAAGTTAAGAATCACTTTTTCATTCATATGCATATTCACATTCATATCACATTCATCGTCGGACCTTAGTCCAGCATTCAACATAATTGTTGAGCAACATTGATTTCGTCACGTTCACATACAAGTAGCACTTCAATATAACATTCATACATCAAGTCTTGGACCTTTATTTTCCGACATCAACATAAGCAATTCACATTCATATCAATCATATTCATATTGCATAATAATCATAACCGTAGTCATTCAATGTAAAAATTGAAATAAGAACAAACAATGAAATGAGACCATCTAGGTCGACTCACAGTACGCTCCAAATTAGCATTAGCTTCCATAATCCAGAAATGTCTGGATGCGAACGTTTGTTATGCAATACACACATTGCACACGTATTACAACTTTGCACAATCTTAAGTATTCATTTAAGCACAAATGTGTATATAGACTATGTACAATGCATGCTTAACGACAATCCTAGGTATCTTTCCATTATTCTCATCATATAATCATAAATATTTGCAAACTCACATAAGTATCATTTATACTTATGGTTTATATCTCAACAAAACCATAAAAATTGAAATTCATAACTCATTTCATCAAATTCGGATTTTTCCTAAGACACACTTTTTAGTCAACTTTCTAAGTTATTTTTGACTAAGAAAATGAAGTCAATTGAGGATGCTTATTTTAGAAAATTGTTCTCCTATCTCTTAGGTTTTCAATGACGCTAAGATCATTCAATTTGGTTCAGTATCCTATGAGTTATGCTCAAAATACCACAGACTTTGCATAATTGAACTTTTGGCTAGTTCATGATCATACCCTCAAATTGTACAACTCATAACTTTCAACTCAGATATCTAAAAATTACAAACTTAGTCCCAATTTAAAGATAAGAGAATTATCTACAACTTTTGTAAAGATAACTATGTCTTATTCAGCCTATATCTATTCAATTTTCATGAAAACATCAAAATATAATTTCTGTCTTAGGTAGTACTATAACCTCAATCCAGACTCAATTTCACACAAAAATTTGAAAGTATTAGAGATAGAATTAAATTTAGACTTCCTTAAGAAAATTGTTGAATTTTATCTCTAGTTTAATCTGAATTACGAATCACCTCATTTGGACATCTATAGCTCAAGATATCATCAAAAAACCAACACATGTTCGCAAGGCATCTCCCGCGTATCATCTTTGGAGTCACGATCGTGATTTCCGCGTTCGCCCACGTTGATCACGACCTATTTCAGACCGACACACCGCTTCTTCTGTCTTCTATTTTTTCTCGAACTTCACTTCCATTTTCTGCCTAAAAAATAAAGCTTTTTTTGCAAAGTCTTCTTATAAAAAATTGTTCATTTATGTCTTAAGATTCTAAATAACCTAGGTTCATACAATTTGGCTCTGTATTCTATAAGTTATACACAATTTAATCCATACTGTTCAGAAACAGAGACAAAATCTGAAACTCAACTTCAAGACAATTTACAACAATCTTAAAGCCAAAATTCAAACTTGATTTCTTCATGAAAATTGTAGCCACTCGTCTGTAATTTAATATAAATTAACAATCATCCCAGATCAAGATATGTCAAAAACATTGACGCATGTTCAGCTGAACCACTACATCTAACACATTTCTAGCATACTTCCTCATCAATCTCTTCCTAATTCATCTCTTTTACTTAATCTATCACTTCTAACTTATATCCACATCATTTCTTCTTCAATAATACCCTAGTTATAGTTTAAGATCATCTATACACAATTCAAAATCCATGCTTGATCATATACACCAAAAACAAAACACATCATATACACATTCATCATAATGACCTTTCCATCTCAAAAATCATCTAAACAACAACAACTTATCAATTATCAACAAGTCATCACTCTTCCAACCCCATTTCTATGATCATGGTAGCTCTAACCCATCATCACTATGTGTCATTTAACAACCCAAGAATAGCAATAAGATGATAATGACTTGTTTAACTTCAAGCTCTTCAAAATCACATGAACCCTAACTTCTCAAGTGCCATTCGTTCATCACCGTCTATGACGAAAATGTTAGGTTTTTCTTGTGACATGAAGAAGATAGCATTTCTTGAAGGAACAAGTGAAGGATTTTGGCAAAAATTAACGTTGATGAAGGTTGTGAAACAAATTCATGGAGAAGAAGAAAAGAAAACAATGAAGATGAGAAGAGAAGCATTTACGAACAGAGGAGCAAACTAACAAGTGAAAGACCAAATGAGTTTGTCTTTCATTTGAAAAAAGTCATAGGATCTAAGTGATGTGACAAGTGACACAAGTCACTTTTTCATGATTTTATTTGTCCCTCCTTTAATAACTAGTCTATTTGATTCCAATTTTCTCCTAAATTTTAATGACATATGTCATTAAATCCCAAAGTCATTTATAAAAATTTCCACTGTCATTTGACTCCAAATTTTACTTCTTTTCATCAATTGTTCTGCCACTTGGCATTTTTCCTAGTCCAAAAATACCCCTAAACTTTAGAAAATTCTCAAATTTTCACTAAAAATTCTAAGTCAATAAATATTCTGTCCAAATCAATTTTTAACACATATAATTCACAATTCCAATTATAATCACATTTATAGATATTTTATACCTAGAATATGTCAATGAATGCATGTACAGTTATTCTAATATGTGTAAAAATTCAAATTCATGTGCGTATATGCTAACATTATGCATGAGCATGAAATGCATTTTTCTCAATCTCTCTTTGATCTTATTGTTATTTCTCATTTAAGGAAATCTACGATTCTAACCTTTAGTATGGAAACGGGATGTTACATTTCTCCCCCTTAATAAATTTCATCCTCGAAATTCTTATCTGATTGATCAGAAAGGTGGGGTATGTTTCCTCTTATACTCTTTCGTATCCCATTTAACTACATCACTGGGATAATTTTTTCCATTTGACTATAGTCAATGAAATCACTCGATCTTTGAGTACTTATTCTGATATCACACTATCATGACTGTTTCCTTAATTATCTCTGATTACTCATAGTTTCACTTTAAGTATCGATAACACATATATTAGATCATAACAATATTTCCTAAACATATCCGTGTAACATAGTATGAATCTGATACATCTTTTATTGGTAATACTAACTTATAAGTCAATGGTCCTATCTTCAATAACTTCATATGGACCAATACAATTCGAGCTTAGTTCATTCTTTTTCCTTATCTGAGCATACCTTTTTCTCAATCTAAGCACACCTTTGCAAGGTGATACTCTCGGAGACATCTCATCTATCGCTTGATAATTATCATCTCTTTAGTGTTAATACACTTAACTTGTATGTCCATCACACTATATTCCATATGTCCAGTGTTGATCTACCTAACTTATTCATCTTTCTTGAATCACTTACTTTCTAACGCAGATCAATTCCACTTATCAGTAACATTTCGAATCAATTATAGCCTTTATCCATTTTTAGGCCCTCTTCATTTCAATGTAAGGGTGAACGACTCTTTTTGTTGTAACGCCCCATACCGTATTCTAATGATAGTCAATTAAAAATAAATATCGATCTCCCGTTCCTATAAAATCCAAAGTATAAGATTTAAGCATATCTCCAACAGTTAAGACTATTGGTAATTCATACATTCAGTCACTTGATTCTACATTCTTAGCCGCTAAATGTAGTTTTGTCGCATTCCTATTAGGATGTATAGCTTAGGTTGTTTCTTATGCTTTCTCTAACAGTCTACTTATCGGGTATACATGATTTTTATTTCAATCACAAGTATCATTTTCCAATTCAAACTTGAAATTCATATTCATTTTCAGTTCCTCAATAAGATTCATAATTCTGGATCCTCACTTCGGGCTTTGTCAATCTTTTAATGTGAAACTAATCTTAAATTTCAATGCAACCAATACTACTTTATTTTGCCCCAATATTCAACTCGACATTCTATTCTCTTTATTGCATTAGGTTTGGTGACCTCAATATCTGAGTTTGTGCCATTCTGTTATTGAATTTTATGTTTAAGCATCAGATACAACACTATCTTTATCGGATAATACTAATTTGTACCATCATAATCTTTCAATAATTCTATCTACTGTCTTAGTCTTATATTTAATTCTTTCAAACTCAATAAGTGCCTCAAACTTTAATGATCTGTACATTTATATATGTCCAAAATGTTTCACTGTATATATTATGTCTCCAAGCTCTCAAGCAATCACTATTGCAGCACATTCAAAATCTTGTGTCAAATAATCAACTCATGAGACTTGAATTGTCTCAATGGGTAAGAAATCACTTTATTATGTTGGATTAAATTACATTCGAATCCCTAGTAGGAGATATCATTTTATACTTCATAATCTCCAAATCTCTCACACATATGCCTTGGAGTTTCTCACTTCATCATTACCTCAATTTTCTTTGGGTCTCCCAATATGCCATTTTTCAGATACTATACGACCTGACATTTTATTCGATTAAGCTAAAATTTACTCTTATTAAACTTGGCAAATAATTGTTTCTACCTTCATGATATGTAAGATTTACCTCAAGCATTCAAAATATTCTCCTCAACTTTATAATTACTTTCATAAATAATTGGGACCCTTTATTAACTCATTGTTAGGGGCATTGTTAACTCAAACAAATGTAGCCAAAACTTAACCTGACTATGATTAGTTCTCGTAATTCCTTATATGGCCAATTCCTCAATTAGGTAATATCATCCTATGTTATTATCAGTCTCTAAATTGACTACTTTTCTCGAATGATTTTATCCATTTATTTGATTTCGTCTCCAAATTGACTTCTTTTCTCGAATGATTTTATCCATTTATTTGATTTCCTATAATTTCACATTGACTTATTCTAATATCTGTTCATTCACACTAGTTTCTCCACTCATTTCAATTTATTTACAACCTTAACTTCCTGTTATGGAAACACATTCATCATACCTAATTTGTATGTCTTGTACATATTTGCAGAGAATATAATGTGGACCTAAATTCTCCTCACATTAGCAATAATGTCACCTCAAATTTAAGAATGTAATTGTATAATTAGATGCTTTACATCAAACATAATGCATATACTCTTATTAGCATATTCAACATTTTATGCTTATGTCTCTGTTAGGACTAGGACTCCAATACTCACTTTTGAATCATTACTTATTCATTTATGATTTGTTCCTTTATTGATCATTCTTAATATAAACTATTTGATCTGCTTAACCTAATTCAGTGAAATTCTTTTTCGAAAGAAGATTTCTTGCTTCTAACACCTATACTGTTCATAAAATCTTTATCAATCAATTGATTCCATCATTGCTTATTAGCCATTCTTAGTAACTCAAGAAGATCAATTTCTATCATTTCTTACATAGTCATAAAGTTATTGTTATCAAAACTCAATAAAGTATTAGACATGATTACTGCCGCAATATGCTTAGGCGTGTACCATCAAGGTTGTAGCACCCCACTCCCGCGAGACCCAAACCTGACATCATTGATGATATCCGAGTCCATGCACTGCGAGGGTAGCGTGCTAAAGCACTCAATCACTCAGAAAATCAGTATAAA
>JANQBM010015118.1:0-12039 GCA_025594535.1 Erythroxylum domingense | reverse complement strand
AAAGTGTTAAGGTAGTAAGATTTCATAAAGGGCATTTTTGGAAGACCACTTAAGGTTAAAAGAACCTAAGCTTATAAAGAAGGGTAAAATGGACTTTTTGGGCTCATTAAGGGTAAAAGGAGAAGATGAAAGGTGGAAAACGAAAATTAGAAGATAGAAGAGGGAGAGAGTGTCGTTGGAGAAAAAAGAAAGAGAGAAAGAAAGCTAAGCTAGGTTTTGATTTTTCTTAGTCTTAAAGAGTGATTTTGAAGTTGTTCAAGAAGGAAAAAAGGAAGAGGAGGATTAGAGCTTTCATTAGAGCCAACAATCTCACTTTTTGGTGAAGATTCAAGGTAAGTTTGATTTTAATCTTTTGAATTTTTGAAAGGGCTTTGGTTCATAAAGCTTAAGAAATGTATGAGTTTAAGAATTCTAGGATCAATTTTAGTGAATATCTCATGTGGGTTCTCCAATTTGAATTCCTATTGAATGGGAATTTTGTCTTTTATGAAGGAAATCAAGAGAGGCAAGGGGAGCAAGAGGAAAGACATCCTTAAGCCAATTCCTAAGCAAAGATTTCAAGGTGGGTTTCATGTTTATAATTGGACAATGAGCCATTATGTTTTCTTTTTAGTCAAGAAAATAAAATGATTTTTCATTGTTGTATAATTGTGGCATTTGTTACTTTTGAATGATTTGAGAAATTGCAATATGCTTGATATTTTTAATTTGGTTGTTTAATTGTGAAAAGATGATGGAAGTGCATATGAAATATTACATGTTCATGAAAGACATGTCTTAAAAATGTGTCATTTGGGCAACATGTTTACAAGTTATGAAAATGTGTCACGGCTACGCAAAACCATTTTGTGGGAATGCGATAGTCCGTTCTGTTCACGGCTACACAGGACCCTTATGGGAAATATGTAGTACGTTCTATTTTGGACCAACCCAAACCATTCTGATGTGATTATGTGTTCATGATATGTTGACAAGATTGACGCATACATGATTTGTTTTATTGCGAATTTTGGTTAAAAATTTAAGAACCATGTGTTTTATGATTCAATGAGAATTTTTCTATGACAATGAACATTTTAAATGGTTTTGCTTGTTATTCGTTATAAACTTGTTACCTACGAGCTTTAAGCTCACCCCCTCCCCTATTCCTTCCCATCTCCAGGTGACGAACAAGAGATCGAACGAAAGAGAATCGAGGCCTCACTCCACAATTTGCATCTTTTGTGCTTTAAGCTAGATTTGTACTACAAGACTTTAGTTGCATTTTGAGCAAATTACTATTCATGTATCTTTTTATATTTTGGGCATTTTAAGATATTGATGTATGGTGGCTGAAAATGCCCACTAAAGCTTTTTAAAAACTCTTATATTTTTATGTTAATGAAGTATGTTTTTGTTTTGCCGATGATATGTAAAATTTGTTCATTGCATTTTTCAAGTTTTCCATAAGGGTGAGAATTTGTGTTCTGGCTTCGAGGGAAATATTGTATTGATCTAGGCTGAATTGGATGAAGTTGCCTTCTTGGAAATTGTAGATTATTTTTCTATCTTTCGAATGATATATAGTATGAAATTTTTGGGCATTGGAGTTGAGAGATATGATTATTAGAAGTTTGGGAGGTTGCATAGGATGGGCTTTTGGGACAGCTACAGTATTTTGAATTTTTGACCCATTTAGAGGCAAATTTTGTTTTTGAAGTCTTCATGGAAGTTGTAGATCTAGAATTTAAAAAGGTCTTTGAATGACCTTAATATGATATTTTTAGTGAGAGTTATACCCTTTTGACCAAGACAGGTCGAAGGAAGAAAAGAGAGAAGAGGAAACTCGCGATTTTTGATCGCAACATTGCAGGGGCGCGCGCCAGGTCGCGATCGTGCTTATAGGTCCTTTTCCCCATCCTGAACATGTTTCATTCTTTTGACCATAACTTTTTCGTCCGACCTCCAAATGACCTAATTTTTAAACCATTGGATTCCTAACACATTCCTATATCTCTCCACAAAAATTTATAGCTTTTGGTATTAATTTGAAAAATATTGATTTAATCAAAGTGAGGGGATCGGTTGGAAGAGTGTGAGTTGGATTTTTTTACTGAACATGCTTCAGTACTTTGATGATATCTTAATCCGTAGAGCTCCAATTGCGATGATTTGTATCTGTAAATAAACTAGAGACATAGAGCCACAAATTATCTGAATAAATCAAATTTTAATTCGGTCTCTAAGACTTTAAATTGCTGGAGTGAAGTTGGGTGTAGTGTACTGTTTCAGTGCAAAAACAGTCCAAAAATGTTTGGGCTATAACTTTCAAATTTTTGAACCAAATTGAATGATTTTGGTGTCATTAGAGACTTAAGACAATGGGGAACAAATGTTTTGAATAGGTCCAATTGAAATTCCAATTTGAGTTTTCCCAAAATCTGTTCAAAAATAGGAAAAGTGAGTTCTTTTTTATGGTTGACTGGTGTGGGCACGCCACCCGTATGGGATGCGTGTCTAGATGTCACTTAGGACGTCAGGCACGTGACTCGCAAGGGCAGGGTCCAATACTCTCCTCTCATGCATGCATATCCGAAACTTGAATGAGAAGAGTCTCATTTTTGGCTTCTTTTTCCTGAGAAAAATCTCCTCAAAATACTTCTTCTCCTTTCCCACCAAAGGATCTTGTTAACCAAGTTGTCCAAGAAGAACAAGTAGTAGATCAGATTGGTCGGGATACATCAAAAAGCAGAGGATACATTGACAAAAGAAAGGATACAAAAAAAGTTAAAGGTATAGCAAGGATTTGGAGAGGATATAAAAGCAAGGAGTCAAAGCTGTGGCAAGGAGTTGGTATATTTCTACCACTTATTCTTATGTAAATTATTTTCCTTGTATCATATCATGTATAGCAGAAACATGTTGATTTGGTTATGTTATTTTCGCTGCGTTTTGATTTCGAAAAAGTTTTGAAATCTACTGTTTAACCAAATTATTATATATGTTAATTCAATATCATCAATAAGATTATAATTTTAGGAATAGCATAAGTAATATTGAAGATAATATCAAAAATTATAATATTTTATCCATATTATTTAGAATTATTTAGCTATTTAAAATTTTGAGCGCTATATGTATATATGTAGGACTAGTTACACTGGACCCTTTTATGATTTAGACCTTTTTCATTTCAATCCTTGATTTTTTAGAACTATTATTTACACCATATACTTTTTTTAATACATTAACCGTAAGCATTGATGTCATTCTTCGTTAAAATTCCAAACAGAGAATAGTGAAACAATGACATCCTAGTTATTTTGGTGTTATGTAGCACAACACTTATCTTGATTTTAACACATAAAGCATATCGTCATTTAATATTATAAAACACTCAATGTTGAATGGATGACCATTATATATATATATATACAGAACTCTATATAGATGGCACGTATTTTACGCTTACACATGACACTTAGTTGTGGGAAATTGTCTATTTATGAGATTGCCTCTTTATGCATACATGAGACGAGCTCTTAACTTTTATAGATCGTCTGATTATGGAGGACTTAACCAAATCCTTGTTAATTATAACATCAAAAGTATATATTGTGAATTTATTACCTATTTAACATCAATTATTCCCTATATTCCCATGAACTGTAGTCTTAATTTGTTGGAGTGTTAAGGTTTCAATTTAGGCAATTTTGTTCACTAGGGTGTTAACGTTTCAATCATGTTTCCTAGATTTAAGAATTTATTTATGCTTTTTTATTTAATTTGGATACTTTAACTTCTTTAATGCACTTGAACTTATCTTATAATGGTTTGTAAAGAAATCCGTGCAGGTCTTACAGTGGTCATGAAGTCAAAAAATCTTATAGACAAATGTTGATGGGATTGCAAAATACTTCATAATAAAAAAATTTCTATGGAATAAAAATATGTGTTTTTACTAATGAAGAGATTTAAATCTCTTTAACCATATTCAACCATAATGATGACAATTCAATTATAAAAGAAAATATTATACTTTCCATGTTGTATGTGATGTGTGGGTATCATTTTAAAAGATAATTTAATTTCAAAAAACAATGCATGAATTATGCAGATTTAAGTTTTATGCATATTGTTAATATTAGATACAAAAAATAAATTAATATACGTTAAAGTATGTGTCTCTCTTGTAGCAAAATACAACGATATTGATTATGATTACGTATACTATAGATATTGAATGTTGGGTTATTAGGTCTTATTTTATATAAGCATTTATAGCTACAATAGTAAGTGTGCAGCAATGCATCCATTCATATTGCAAGTGTGGATTAAAGGTTCCTTTGTGGATTTCTTCGATAACAAAGAACCCTAAAAAGATGTTCTTTAGAGGTTTGAAATATGAAAAAAAAAAACTCTAAGCATAGTCAATTAATTTTAAGAAAAGAGCATTATTACTAACTTGATAACTATTCTCATTGTTTATGGTAAAGAAAAGAATATTGCAATTTCTTATAGTGGGATGACGAAGCATTTACTACAAGTTTAGATGTCATAAATGGTTTAAAGAAAAAGAAAAAGTTAATGGTTTGCAATAAACATAAGGGAGATAATAGTAAACTTATTTAGGTGTCGTTTTTTATGATACTGTCTTAGTTATCTTTGGTATTGCCACTGAAATCTGTATATACAGGAAATAGGAATGAAGATGTATAGATGATTTATATGATTAGTTATAGTAGGTAATAAATGTATGCATTTTAGTTATAATAGATAGTAAATGTATGACTTTTATATCCTAAATAGTAAAACGTACATTTTATCCCTTAAGATTTTTACCAAAATTTAAACTAGATCATTATGTTTTACGATATTAAAAAAACCTTTATTTCAAATTATATCACTTAGACATTAAATTGATGAAACCCTAAATTTTTATCAAAGTTTTTTCACTTATATTAATATGAAAAAATTTAATATAGGGCCCACACAAGCCATATTAATAGCTTATGTGGCCCTTGAAACCCTAAATTTTGGTTATATAAAGGATAAAATTAGCTATAAGAAACACAGTAGATGATTGAGAATATTAGCTAAGGAAGAATGAGGTTTTAAAATATTAGACATGGAAAGTATTAATAATATCAATAACGTTGAAATAGCAAAATTTGATGAAAATATATAACTAGAGGAATATAAGCCAAAAAACTAGGAATATGATTTAAGAGTTACCCCTAGTAACTAGAATGGAAATTTAATTGATATAAGTGAGTTATTGCTTTAGTAAATGAAAATGGAATCAAGGATCTTAAAAAAAAAAGATATCAAAGATGAAGATTTAGAGCAACACATAGAAATTTAGCAATGGCTCAGAGGATATGGCTAATAAAATCAAAAGCAACAATGACATAGACTTGGAAGTTTAAGATGAATATAGTGATTGATGTATACTAATTGATAGCCCTTTAGTAGTGTCCTTTGTACTAGTTGCTCTAAACTTTTCATTTAGCAATTTCATTCGTAATTAGACTTTATTTTGGGGCAAAATAGTGATATCTACTACATTTTATAGTCAAGATATTAACTAGAAAGTGGAGGAATATACTTAAATTTCAAGATCTTTTTTTATGAAGGAATTTGATATTGAATTGTTAGGTAAAAAGCATAGGGTGAAGTTTTGCCCCTTTCTTTTATATTAATGTTTGCTTTTGTAATGGATATTATTAATAATGAAAAAAATAGTTATGTTATATTTCACTCCTGCACTAGATTTCTTATATAGTTCTAAAAAAAATCTAGATATGAAAAAACCCATAATAAAAAGCCACAAAATCTTAAGTCTCCAATCTAAACGTGTATTTAATTAAGTAAACGCTAACAAATCAATATGATTGCTTTAACATCATAAGTGATAGAGAAAGAAGTAGCAAAAAAGATAAAGGGAGAGAAAGAATTTAATAATGTTGTAATTTTGGAATTTGGGACTTGAAATCCTAAATTCCCAAAATTTAAGATTTAGAGGCCACATAAGTTATCAACGTGGCTTACTTTGGCCTCTAAAATTAGGAAAATGTCACATCAATGTAAGTGACAAAATCTTAACAAAATTTTGATATGATATCAATCTTCGGTCTAAATAATTTAGTTTGTCAAATGTTAAAGTCTTATTTTAAAATTGTAAAATGTTAGGTCTAACTTAAATATGGTGAACAACTTAAGAGGTAAAACATATCTTCTTCTTTGGTAAATTAATCAAAATGAATTGATGCTTTATTTAATATGCATGTTATACTTCAATGTTCATATGTGCCATATGTAATTATTTGTTCAAATTTAATAAAGTCATAAGATTGTAAATTTTTAAATATAAATCTGTAAGATGTTGTTCCATACTAAAGTGACATTACACATTACATATTGTATAAATACAAGAAACATTATACTAAAATGTTAATGATGCCTAAACAAAAGACATTGTGTATATATCTTACAATATGATCATAAATACAACATATATAAGATTTTTCATAAGATCCTAAATATAAAAGACATTGGTGCATGAGGCTATCATAAGGTTATAAATACAAAAGACATTGCACATAAGGATGTTCAAAATGATTGCTAAAATTGCACAATTATAAGGGATCCTAGTCAAGTCCTATTTCCCATAAGTGTAATCTTTTATTTTAATGTTAACTATATGATGGTCATTTATATAGTCTTCAATCATTAAATTTCATATCCCCTATAAAATGTGCCAAATAATTAGTAAACCCCTTTTTGTTCTTTTTTATATTTAACAAAATTTCATGACGTACATCGTCATTCTATGCTACCATTCATTATTTATTCTAATGGAATATTTTTATAATTGCTCTTGTCTTGACATTCAAGCAAGCTAAAATTAATTGGTCCCTTACATTTCCCATGTACGCATTGAAATATTTTGGGATGTTTAATAGTAATTCACTCTTGCATCTTTTTCAAAAGCATGTCTACATTTTTTTTTGTATCTAGTCATATGCACCTTCATTAATGCTCTCTAGCTTAAACACTTACTTTTCGTATCCTTTTTAGTAAAATCAAAAGCTATATTCTACATATGATCTTTGATGACAATAGAGAGTTTTTATTTCCTTTATAATTTTGCCCATAAATGCTTGAAAAAATAATGATGAGAAAAGTGGGTATACTCATGTAAAAACAATTTTTATAGGCTATGCATCATATGAATAAAAGAAGATCAACATCAAGTTAGAAGATACTTTAGAACATGTATAAGTAACTATGACCAATGTCATCAAGTAAATAGCCTAAAAGACATTTCTGACTCTTATTATTCTCAACTATAACAACGGACTAAGCTAAAGGATATATGATATCATTTGGATCCCTTCTAATGGTTATCAATAGCTAGTCACTATATTTTATTTTCAGATGACACCAATCAATATACAAAATAGTTTAAAAAGCACTGATGAACCTATATTTCACTTGGTCTAGACAATTCATGAATCATATATATCCTTAAGGAGATCTAATATAAAGTGATATGCTCTTATTAATATTGAATTTATTGATAAGGAATATGCTTTTATTGAAGAATACTTGAACTTCACCTATAATTACTAAAAAGAGTTTAAGCCATAGGAACCGTAAAGTACTTTTTCTATTATAAATATGTCTATTGATTTTTTTTAGTCCAAGGCTTCATTCCTACATTACCAACACTGAAGTACACAAATCAAACCTTGACTTATAGTTTCTTAAGGAGGAAAAATATCTCTAATAACTTAAGCAAAGCTGAAATTTATTTCCTGTGGTGTCTGTTAAGCATGGTGAAAGTTAATTTTATTACTTGGTTTGCTACACAATTCTTTAAATTGTTAATAAGAAGAGGCTTCTTATTTTTGGTTCTTATATCAATTAGCCAATGATAAATTTTAGTTTTCTTGATATGGAAATAATACCTTACATAAAATTTGTGATATAAAACTCTTTAATTTTGCATGTTTAGAAAGAGTGCAGGTTAAGAAGAAGATTGGAATTTATTTTCTTCATCGCTCTAGGACTGACAGCACAATGGTCCTTATACAATTAGGTAGCCTGATAGGTAATTTTCCAAATTTTAAATTAAAATCTCTTATCCTGCAAGTATACAGATCGAAAATCGTAGTATAAATATATACCATCCCACAGGGATTGGTTAGTCACCAAAATGATCCAAATTTCATTTTGTTTAGGAAAATCAAATAATTAGATTTGAAAGATCCAAAATATAAAAATTAAGAGTCATACATACACACTTTAGGGTTGTCACAAAAGTAAGAACACAAATTTAGAAAATGGTGGATTAAAGTATCAATTTAACAACTTAGGATTGTCATTACCTAAATATTTATTCTCTCACTTTAGCTATGTTCATTATGTTTAGTCCAAAATTTCCTAATGTCCTGATTCTTTCACTCTCATTACTTGAACTAAATAAGCCTTGTTTAATGAAGTAAATGAATTATGTAAGGTCTCACTTCTCTTTTTTCACTTAACCATTAAAAAGATATGAACAGATTTTTGGATAGTCACTTTTCCATTCAAGATCTCTCTCCAAATGGCAAGGTAACTTGATATAAGGAGTATTCTTGGTGTAAGCCTACTTTACTAACATATTTCTTAACTCCATATCTCTATATAAGCTAAGTATGGACAGCCATATACCATAAACATCAAACACCTCCATAACATTGAATAAAGTGAGGTATTACATAGTTTAGGCAATAACAACCCTAAAAACTACTTAGAATCCATCAAAATCTCATCCAACATGTTCATAACATATCCATACATCCTTCTCATTCAACAAAATACAACAAAGAAGCAAGAAAAGAGAAGTAAGGTTTATATGTTGAAGAGCAAAGCTTTTGGTTTTTCTCTTAAAAATGTGTTTTTCTCTCTCCCTTGGATGTCTTGCATGACCTCCTCTTTCTAGGGTTAAAATTGAGTTTTTATACCCCATTTAATGCTCAAAAAGATGTAGGAAGGAGGAAGTTGCTAGCTAGAATGGTCCATAAAACTTTGTTTTTTGTCTTGACTTCAATCCATGATATCTTGTTAATATATTATCCAAATTAGGCTATTATTTCACCAATTTGAAATTGAATTTTTCCTCTTTCTTTTGGATAAAAAACAAAAACATCCAATAAGAATTGTATCTTGTGAAAGCTTAACATTGGTGATTGGTCATCCCAGGACAATTCTAGCTTTCCTTTCGGTCACATGACTTGCTTTCTCTTTGATTCTTCTATCCTTCCATCCCTTAAAACCACCTTCAAACCCATTGATTAATAACAAAATTAATCACTTAATCATGCCCAAAATACATTCAATTAATACTAACATACTGTAAGAAAAAGACGTACAACAATGCCATGCAAAATTCATGCAAAACCTAATCTTAAAGACCTAATTCACACACATTCATAGATATTCAAATACATTCATACTTAATCATGCAATTATATGAACCTAAGATAAAATATAAGCTAAACAAGTTAACAACAATTAATTTATCATAATTAACTAACAAATTATCCTAAGAAAAGTTTGTACAAATGCCACCTATTAACTCCCCCACACTTAAACTTTTGCTTGTTCTCAAGCAAAATCAAACACAAAAATAATCTAAAGAACACAAATACACAAAAGCATGCATGCATACAATGTTACAATTGATGGCTACCGACTTGGAATGTTATGCAATCAACTTAATTGTAAACAATAGTTATATCACAATTTCAATGTATTGAATTATTCTGTTATGCCTAAGTACTTTAATATGAACATACACATCGATCAAGATATAACCAACTTAATTTTAAACCTATGTCACTTATAGACATGCATTTACAATTATCGATTATTTAAATGGTTACCTATTTAAGTTATCCTTTTATGAAATTTTTAGCTAATTTATCATATCAGTAAGCTTTTTATTACACACACTCTTTTTCTTATTTTTGTAACGTTGACTTAGTATTTTGATGCGATGACAAACATTGGTGATGAATGCCCCCGGTTACTCAACTAGGCCATTTTTTTATTTATTAAGTTGGCTTAGTTAGAGTGTCATTATAGCCTTTTGACATGAAGACAAACATTTGTGATGAATGCCCACCTACTAGCTCTATTCTTAACCCTTTTTGGGTCAACGGAATAGTTATTAACACACACTCTTTTCTTTTTCTTTTTTTGACCTACTTCATTTCTTTTAGCTTGTTATTTTCATGAAAGGGAAAATCAGATTGTCTAGTAATTTAATGGCTTATAACAGTAACTACATGTGAATTAGCAACATTAAGTGTAAAACCAAGTGTCCTATCCTAATCAACACACATGTTTATGTTAAAGCTACTTATACTCTAACTTCCTAAGTTAACATATATCACTAGTTCAATAACATTGTTAAAAATTAAGCTAATTCACATAAAATTTTAGCCACTAAACATCCACACAGTCACACAATTTCACACCAAAATTGAAAAAAATTGGCACGTTATCACAAAAACATAAACAATCAGGAAAAAATAAAAAATGGGGAGTTAAATAAGACATGCAATTTGCATACTACTCTCCCACACTTGAACAACTCATTGTCCTCAATGTGTGAAAGTGATACACAACAAACAACAACTACACATAATATATACAAAAAATCATAAATGAATAAATAAAAAGTCATGAAAAAGTTTGTTGGTATTAATGTCGAAGATCGTGTTGGTGGTGACTCACGTATTCCTCACAACTCACACTTTACTTCTTCTTTTCCTGTATCAAAGATGACAAAAACTGACATAAATAAAATATAAACACAAACATCTAATAAACATAAACAAAAACAACTCATGCTAGTTTTTAAAGTCACTAGCAAGACTTTGATCACTCTTTGGTCAAGGGCGGGGTCTGAGAAATATTCCTTCTCACTCAGTGGGCAGTTGTCCTCCATAGTAAGGCTTACAATGGTGACTATTCGCCTGAAAGTTTCTCCATGCTCATTTTGCTACTCCACAACTCTAGATGGGAATGCATTAATTACTGTAAAAGGTCCGCTCCATTTAGATTTTAACTAGAGTCTAGAGTTGAAAAGTAAAACCATATCACCTATATGGAACTCCTTTTTCCTGATGTGTGCATAAAGCCACCTCTTTTCTCCAGCTACCTTCTGACCCTAATTTATGGCCTTGATAGCCCAGTAGGCCTTCTGCTCAAGTTCCACAGGACAATGACAAGCTTTCCCATATATCAGCTTGTAAGGCATTATCCCAATACTGGTCTTAAAAGCTATCATGTATGCCCATACTGCATCGCTAATTTGATTGCCCTATCCTTCCTAGAACTGTTAATAGTCTTTTGTAAGATTTTCTTTAATTCTTTGTTCACAACCTCTACTTGTCCGCTAGTTTAGGGGTGGTAAGGTGTTGCTATCCTGTGCTATCCTCCATATATTTTCAATAATGCTTCAACTAGATTGTTGCGAAAGTGAGTACCTCCTTTACTAATAATCACTCGCGGCACACTAAATTTGTTGATAATATTTTTCAAAAACCTCTACACCACTCTACTATCATTTATTGGTAACACCATCACTTTAACCCACTTCGATACATAATTAACACTTACTAAAATATATTTGTTTTTGTAAGAAACGATCCCATGAAATCCAAACCCTAAACATCAATCAACCTCCAACATTGAAGACATTGACATCTCGTCCCTTTCTGATATATTCCCAATTCTTTAGCACCTATCACACTTCTTCACCTAATGTTGTGCGTCCTTAAACAATGTTGGTCAATAAAATCTACACTCCAACACCTTTACGGCTGTCCTATGGGCTCCATAATTTCCTCCATAAGAAAATTTATGACAGTGAGTTAAAATGGCATTAATTTTGTTATCAGGAACACATCTCTGAATCAGTCCATCTTGTAACATCCCGTTTCCAGAGAACGGGTCGGACCAATGAAACGGGTCCAGATGTGGTAAATTACCACATCTCATGCT
>JANQBM010015063.1:0-12042 GCA_025594535.1 Erythroxylum domingense | reverse complement strand
CTTATACACAGGCTATTAATGATGTTGATGCAGAAAAATGGCTCAAGGCGATGGAATCGAAAATAGATTCCATGTACACCAATAAAGTCTGGACGCTTGTAGATCTACCACCAGATGTAAAAAACATAGGGTGTAAATGGATCTACAAAAGGAAAAGAGGATCAAATAGAAAGGTAGAGACTTTTAAAGCTAGATTGGTAACTAAAGGTTATACTAAAAAAGAGGGTATAGACTATGAGGAGTTTTTTCTCCAATTGTCATGCTTAAGTCCATCAAAATTCTTTTGGCCACAGTAGCCTACTTTGATTATGAAATATGACAAATGGACGTCAAGACCACATTTCTTAATGGGGATCTTGCAGAGACCATTTATATGGCCCAACCACAGGGATTCATCGAGCCAGGTAATGAGCGTAAGGTATGCAAATTGCAGAGGTACATTTATGGACTTAAGTGACCATCTAGGTCTTGGAACATTAGGTTTAATAAGTATATCAAAACCTATGGATTCATACAAAACCTAGATGAGCCTTGTGCCTATAAAAGGATACAAGAAGGCAAGGTTACTTTCCTAATCCATTATGTAGATGATATACTGCTCACTGGGAATGATGTAGGAATGTTATCTATGGTTAAGAGGTTTCGAAACGAACAGTTCTCAATGAAGGATTTAGGAGAGGCTAGCTATGTTCTAGGGATCAAACTTATAAGGGATTGTAAGAACAAACTAATAGCCTTATCTCAAATAACCTACATTAAGAACATGCTGAATAAGTTTGCCATGCAAGATTCCAAGAGTTCAAACCTATTAGACATGCAATCAAACTTTTAAAGGAGCAAGCACTTAAGACCCAAGAGGAGGTCGAACACTTGTATAACATTCCATATGCTTTAGCAGTTGGAAGTTTACTATACGCTATGCTTTGTACTTGACCCGATATCTATTACGCAGTGAGACTAGTAAGTAGATTCCAGTCCAATCCAGGAATGGAGCATTGGACTACTGTTAAATGCATACTAAAGTATCTTCGTTGGATGAAGAACTTAATGCTTGTTTACTCTGGAAGTAACCTTATTTCGACAGGATATACAGATTCTGATTTCTAATCAGATGTTGATTCAAAGAAGTCAACTTCTAGTTCTTTATTTATTTTAAGAGGTGGAGCCATAGTCTGGAGAAGTATTAAGTAATCTTGTGTTGTTGATTCGACTATAGAGGCTGAGTATGTTGTTGCTTATGAAGCAACAAAAGAAGCAGTCTGGCTCTGCAAGTTCCTGAATGATTTGGAGGTAGTTCTTGAGGAAAAAAAGGCCATTACACTTTATTGTGATAATAGTGGGGCAGTGGCTAATTCTAAAGAACCTCGGAACCATAAAGCTACCAAACACATTAATAGAAAGTATCATCTCATAAGGGAGATAATACAATGTGGTGAGATGAATGTGGTAAAGATTCCCACAGAGCAAAACCTTATTGATCCATTTACAAAGACACTATCTCAAAAGAGTTTTAAGGGTCACATAGTAGGGATGGGAATGAGTGATATGTCAAACTTGCTTTAGGGCAAGTAGGAGACTGTTACAGTTATGTAAATATAGTGCACTAGAAAGCAAGTGTATTTACATATAACTTAATTTTAAATTTCGCTTAAAGAAAATAAATCGAACACATTTTATATAATAATTTTTTTATCACATGTAGAACTAGAAATTTATAATAAAAGAAGGATAAAGAAAGATTATCATAAGTTGTAAATAATAGTTATCTACATATATAAGATAATAATACTAGACATTCAATTCTAACACTTACCATTTTCTAAACAAATGGAGTTTTTGCCCTGAAGTACAAAACATTCAATTTTAATACTATTAGATTAACTAATTAGATTGTATATTAGCTTTGATCACTTAACATTATAAACAATGAAAATACTACAAAACTAGGCTCAAATTTGAAACAAAACACCATTCATTATAAAATTTTAGTAAATAGGAATATGAAGAAATCTCCATTATATGAGAACTATTTATAATGAAAATGGAATTATAAATGAACATCCAATTCATTCATTACATATCAAATGGAATTTTTTTGGTGGAAGCACTTCAAGCTTTTGGATTCTTGACAATTTTTATAATTGGTTAGAGTAATGTTTCACTACTAACTCCTATGTTCTTTTAGTCAATGGAGACTTATTCATCACCATCATAGGTAGTTAAATACTTGAAGAAAGATAGACCTATTTCACTTTACCTCTTTACCACGAAAGTATTGACTAGACAAATAGCTCACAAGAAGTATCTCTCACCTTAAAGAATTTTTTATGATTACGAGCCCTTAAAAATTCTCATAATGTTAAGATAGGATGGACTGAAGTATACGCTTCAAAAGAAGAAGGAGGTTCAGGTATAAATCTCATTAAATACACCACTTTGATTCTTATGGTACTCTTTATAGACAAGAAATGCATTCAAGTTTAATAGATAAATTCTTATATCATAAAGGAACATAATTTATGGTTTATAAATCCTTGTAAGAGCAATTCATAGAGCTCCAATTGGATATTGAGATTAAGACGTATACTACATCAATATGTAAAAACCATAGCTAAGAATGGAAATAATTCTCAATTTTAGTAGTGCTCTCATGACAGTAAGTTTACTAGTATTAGCTAGTTCATTTGAGCCTTAGAAAAGCTCTAACTAATCTATTATAGTGAATTTAACCACAAAAACTGATATTATAATTAGTTATGAGGTAAGAGCATAAGCCAAGTTGTTGAAGAACTACATAGGAAGACCTATGATTGTTGATTCAGTTTCTAAGACTATTAAAATTCATTGTGATAACTCATGTACTATATTCTTTTCCACGAATATAAAGAAGATTAATGGAGCCAAGTATGTCAAGTGTGTTGAACTTAAGTTCTTTAAACTTTAAGAATGAGTTAATGATGGTGGTATATTTTATGAGTACATAATCACCACAAATATGTTAGTTAACCCACTAACTAGGGGGTTTAGTCTTATAGCTTTTCTTGAAGAAGTAGGCAATATAGGTATTATGTTATCATATCATGTTTTGATGTAATGGGAGTTTGTGAGTTGTATCTTATATGTTCTTAGTACCTAAGATTAATGCAGTTGTGAATTTTACACTTGTTTGTTATATAATGATGTTTGAAATTCATGTACATGATTATCTTTCCTGTATGTGTACACATGAGATTCTTTTTTTTTTAACTAGATGTGCTATAACTTCTTCATAGAAGGAATTTTTTATTCCACAATTGATCTTTATGGTTAATGACTTTTTTATGATGCAAGTTATATTTTGGATATTGATCTCTGTATAAGATTAATGGTCCTTTCTATGACTCATAGATCATGTTTTGAGATTGGAATAATTTGATTATATATGATTTATGATTTTATAAGTCATTAATATAAATCACACTATACTAGTATCTACCAAAGAGTTTAATTACTGATTTCTTTATGCTCATGATTATGGAGACTTGTATATATATTTTTGAAAGTTGAAAGTAATTAATTGATAAACTAAAAATGGGTACATAGAGTAGCCTTTATTACATAGACATGGCCTAGAGCATATTAGGATAATGACTTGTATGCTTATTACAACATATTAACTACTATGGTCTAGTATAAATGATTCACTGAATTGAGTTCTTTATATTAATTTTTAAAACTAAATACAAACTTATTAAATTTATTATTTGACCCATTCAAATTGTTTTCAAAATATTTCTAAAAATTATGTATTAAATCTTAATTAAATAGGTTTACTCAATTGAGAGAATGTTATATTTTTTTATTATGGACTAATGTGTAATTACTCTTTTATTATACAATTGGATCAAATAGATACCTATAAACCTTCGGTACACTTGTTATCCTTTTGTGACCTTGGTCTTCTTAACAAGTTTGTTGAGTGTGATGTGGTTACTGTATAAGTCTTGTTTATGTATGATAGTACTGAAATTCTAGCTAATTAGTTTAATTAGGTTACTCTTGCTTATAACCCTACATATAAATGACTTATAAGAGATTAGGTTTACATAATCTATAATCTAATTTAAATTAATGGCATAGGTAAAAAAGAAGAAGAGTGTATTGACTAGTTTCTCTATTTTATAAGTATTGCATATATATGATTCTACAAAACTTAAGAATAACAATTACTTCTTCTAATTTAAGGAATCTTAACACCATTTTATTATTAGTAAATTAATTGTTAATATGCATTAAAATTTTATTAAATGTCCTATAATCACTTATGTTTCACATATAATTTCTATGGAGTTACCTCATTAATTACTTATGATTAAAATGGGTATCTAGAAAGGAACTTATGATGTAAACGTTCTATTATGGTAAAATTAAACACTAACTAACTTCACGATAAAGAATTTGGAGGATTAAACTTGTTCTTTTATTTGTTTTAATTAGTTACAATCGAAAAAGAAACCAAGAATAGAAATAAATATTTCTAATCCATTAAATTTCATCTCCCATATCTTATTTTTCATGTAATAAAATAATCCAACATTCCTAGTTTTAATATCAAAATATAAACAAAATTATACTCAAGTCGAGCTATATCCCAATGTCAAATAAGCATTAGGTTAAACTTAAAAATCTATAGATATGCTTCAAACCTTAATCAAAATCCCCAATTTGAAACTATAATCAAAATATTCAAATTTATACCCTAATCAATTCAGCAAATAAGTTGGAACCCTAATGTTATGCAATTTGAATTTAAAAAGGAAGCAATTAAATTTCAATGGACTGCAAATCAAAAGCTAGTATCAAAAGAACCATAAAGTCATTATCATTGGGATGGATAATGATCAAAATTGAACTAAAGTCTAACCAAAGTCTAACAAAGTAGGAATAGCAGGGTACTCAAATCCCTTCTCTTCAATCTCAAATACACACTTCAGTCTCAAATCCCTTTTCTTCAAAACATTGCAGCATTTAGTATGTACAGAACATAACCTTATAGTCCTAGAGAATATTCGTATATTTGTATATCCAACATCCCTTTAAGAACAATTAACTTATTGTGAAAGCCATGTCAAATTCAACTCAAACAAGAAAAATCATAAGTCAGCAAGTCATGCAAAACTCAATAAATGGAGAAACATAATCGTAATATTACAAAAATGGAGAATTATAACCGTAAACTTACAACAGACAGTGACGGCAAGGAGAGGAGAAGCTGCAGACGTGTGACGAATGGCGACGGCGAGGAGAGGAGAAGCTGCAGATGGGTGAGGAAGAACGACGGTAACGACGATGAAAGGAGAAGGGCGACGACATGAGGAGAGGAGAAAAAATGGAGAAGAACAACAGAGAAAACCAGGGGGAAGGTTCGGGATGTGATTAACCCCGAACTGAAACGACGTCATTTGGTATTAAACCAATCAACGTCATTTTCAATTTTTTAAAATGACTAATCTGAAGTTAATGACGGAAAGAGAAGACCATTGGAAAATTATCGACAGAATACATTACTGTTGGTAAAAAACTGATGCTGACTATCAAACAAAGCATTTTTGTGTAAATTTCACCGATGAAACTACATCTGTCGGTAAAATTTTGAGGCTATTTAATTGTGGGAAGTGTTCCCGTCTAATTTATCGATAGGTATGGTGTTTTTGTCGCTCTACTCTGTTGAAAAAATTACGTGAATGTTTTTCCTTGACATTTACTGACGACAATTGTGTCCATTGCAAAATGAAAATTTTAATGACAATTTTACTGACAGATGTTGATTTTTCTTTTATAATTAGCTATAGAATTATGTCCATCGGTAATTTTCCTTCGCTAATGTATGGTTTTCTTGTATTGTTCTAATTCAATTGTCTCCCAATTTTCTATGACACTTGTTATTAAATCTTAATGTCACTTATCAGTAATTTCTACTACCATTTGACAATTAATTTAACTACCATTTTTAAATTATCTTGTCACTTGGCATTTTTCCTAGTCCAAAAATACTCGAAATTATAGAAATCTCTCAATTTAACAAATAAATTCCTATATCACCAATTATCCTTTATCAAATAGAATTCAAGACATGATAATCATAATTCACATCATAATCACATTAGAATCATTTATACCTGAAAAATGTCATATAAGTGCATGAATAGTCATTGTAATATGTGCAATTATCAATAATCATGTGCATTTATGCTAACTTTATGCATGAGTATGAAATGCAGTTTTCAAATCTCTCATTTCTATTTCTCATTTACAAAAATCTAGGGTTCTAACCCTTTGTATGGAAACGGGATGTTACAAGTTATCCCAAATGACATTAATAAAAATTCAAATTGCCCATACCTACTCCTAAATGCATTTTTCGGTATATCAGCCTCAGTTATCTTTAACCGATAGTACTTAGATCTCAAATCTAACTTAGCGAACACTTGAGCTCCCTGCAATTGATTAAGTAAGTCATCAATTCTAGGTAACAGGTACTTGTTCTTCACTGTTACCCGATTCAGTTATCTATAATCGATACACAGTCTCTGTTATCTTCAACTGATAGTAACCAAATCTCAAATCTAACTTAGTGAACACCTGAGCTCCCTACAATTGATCAATTAAGTCATCAATTATAGGCAACAAGTACTTGTTCTTCATCGTTACCCGATTCAGTTGCCTGTAATCGATATATAGTTTCAGAGTCCTATCTTTCTTCTTCATAAACAAAACTGGGGGGGCCCATAATGATACACTGGGTCTGATGAAACCTTTTTCAAACAACTTCTGCACTGAGCTTTAAGTTCCTTTAGTTCCACAGTCATCCAATATGGAGGAATAGATATAGGATTAGTACCTAGAACGAAGTCAATCGTAAATTTCATTTCCCTATCTAGGGGTAAACCAAATAACTTGACGGGAAACACATCCAAGAATTCCCTAACAACAGGAATATCCTGCGCAGCCTGCTCAATTCGAGTATCTACTACGTAGGCCAAATAATCCTCACATCCTCCTTGCATTAGTCTCAAAGCACTTATGAATGAAATTAATCTAGCTAGCACTGCTGGACTAACACCTTAAAATACTGCTCGTGGTTGATTAGGAGATTTTAGTATTACCTCCTTAGTATAGAAGTTCATGATAGCCCTATGAGTAGTGCGCCAATCCATGCCTAGAATAATATCTATCTCCCTTAACTACAATACAGTAATATCTACTTCTAACTCTGCCTGATCAATTCGAATCAAACACCTTTCACAAACTTCACCAATTACTATAATACTACCTATCAGTTTACTCACTCTGCCTCTACCACGACCTTTCAGTCTAGATCCACTATCTCAACTTTACTAGATAGTTGTCTCAGTCAATGCTCCTCCTCTCACTCCTGACTGTACATCAAAAGTATAGGACAGTCTCTGATCTGATGTTCGTAGGAGCCACAAAGAAGATAAGCTCCTATTAACTTCCAGCACTCTCTACTGTATTTCCTTCCACAATGTTCACAATTAGGTAGCTGTCACGATACTGTACCTTTTACACTAGTAGGTTCCACAAAATTGCCCTTCTGTCTGAATCCCGACTATCTTGATCTAGTCTATAGTTAAAAAGATTTGTTCTGATGCTTGCTAAACCTTTTGCCAGATCTAACCTAAGATTCACTAGGTCTCTTCATACTAGGCTCTTGTCTCTATTCCCCTTGACCATCTCTCAACAGTTATTCTATTCAGATCGAGGCTGCTCTCAACTTAAAGAAACTGCTTAACATTATAATTGCCAACATCATCCTAATATTCATATTCAATCCTTCTTCAAATATCCTACTGTTGGCCTCCAAATTTTCTTTTCGTTAAGTTAAGCATAATATTTCATGGAATACTCATAGAATTAGAATTTTTTTCCTTAGAATAAATGTAATTGTTAAGCATGATTTAAATAAATTATAAGGTCATGATAGAATAATTATTGGAGTTTAAATATTAATTACAGTGTTAGTAGGATTTTATTACATTGGTTAGTTAAATTAAGCAGTGAGAATGTATATAGGGCAATTATGGCATGTCAGTTAAGTTTAAAAACCGTGAAGCATTAAATGAAGGGTAAGGTTGACATTTCATACTCATTAAGGGTATAAATGGAAGAGGAAATTTTTGTTTCTTCATTATATGAAGAAAATGTGAAATGATGGGAGAGAAGAAGTGAAATACATGATAGAGAAAGAAAAGGGAGGGTTTCGACCATTAGAGAAAAAAGGAAGAAGAGAAGCTTAGGTTTCTTATTTTCTTAGTTTTCAAGAGTGAATTTGATATTATTCAAGAAGAGCAAAAGAAAGAGAAAGGGAAGAGCTTCCATTTGAGCCAAAAATCTCTTTGTTTGGTAAACATTCAAGGTAAGCCTATTTTTTTATTCCTTTGGAATTTGGAAGGGTTTTTTGATTCATGAAGCTTAGGAAATACATGAAGTATTCCATAATCAATTTCTAGTAAATATGTTAGTTGGATTCCCAATTTGTATTCCCATTGAATCTTTTTTTACAATGTTAAAGGAAATCAAGAGAGGTAAGAGTAGCAAGAGGTGGGGTAATCTTAAGAAAAATTTTAAGTAAGGAATCCAAGTGGGTTACATGTTTATATTTTGAGTTAATGAGCCATGAGTATTTTCCTAATCAATAGATTTAAATGATTTCAATTGCTTTATAAATGTTACATTTATGGCTTCTTAAACAATTTAATTAATTGCAACATGTTTGGTACATGAATCTCGATGATGATTCATAAAATGACGATGGAAATTGTATTTGATATATATCATGCTTACGGAAATCATGTTCCCAAAATGTGTCTTTTGTGTAATATGTTTACAAGTCTTTGAAATTCTTGTTTGTGTTTGGGTTATGAAAATGATGATGGAAATTGTATTTGAAATATATCATGCTTATGGAAATGATGATTCTGAAATGTGCCTTTTGTGCAATATGTTTACAAGTCATGAAATTCATATTTTTGTTTAGGTTTATGGTGTCCATCATATTATGTCATGTGCTCGTTGACCATGTTAAAGGCTTCTCCTACCTATTTGCTAGTGGAATGGAGCTCCATTGCGGACTCCCTCATGTTTATTGGAGATTCGTAATAACTCCCTCACGTATATGGTTTAACTGCAAGGCTTTTCCATCATGTTTATATGGACTACACAAACCATTATGCTGGCTTATGTTGATTATGGTTTCTTTAACAAGTTTGAAACTTCAAAAATACATGCCTTATGTTGTTTATGATTTGTTTGACAAGTTTAAGAACTTGAGAAATACATGTCTTATGTTGTTTGTGATTTGTTTGACAAGTTTGAGAAATTGAGAAATACATGTCTTATGTTGTTTATGATTTGTTTGACAAGTTTAAGAATTTGAGAAATACATGTCTTATGATGTTTATGATTTGTTTGACAAGTTTGAGAAATTGAGAAATACATGTCTTTTATTGTTTATGATTTGTTTGATAAGTTTGATAATTTTAAAAATACATGTCTTATGCTGTTTAGGAATTGTTTGACAAGTTTGAGAATATGAGAAATACATGTTTTATGGTTTCAATGCATTTTACTACGGCACGAGTATTTTGAATGGTTTTCCTTGTTCCTTTGCTATAAACATGTTCCCACAAGCTTTTAGCTCACCCCACTCCTCACCATCTCTAGGTGATGAGAAAGAGATTAAGGGACTGAGAATTAAGGCACCACTCCCAGTCTGCATATTTTTGTATTTATGTTAGTATATGAAAACTCAAGGCTTTAGCCGCATTTCAAGTATTACTCATTCATGTATATGTTTGTATTTTGTATTATCAGTCCAACGATGTATTTGTGTCTTGAAATTCCCATTAAAGCTTTATAAAACTCCACTTTTTTGAAGTTAATGAAGTATATTTATGTTTTGCTCATGACTTTTAAAGCTTCTGCATTGCATTTTCAAGCATTCATAGAGGTAAAATCTGTGTTCTGACTTAACGGGAAAAACAATAATAATCTAGATTGATTTAGACAAAGTTGTCTGCTTGGAAGTTGTAGTTTATCCTCTTAGCTTTCCAATGATATAGAGTTTGTAATTTTTGGACATTAGAGTTAAGAGATATGACTTTTACAAGATAGTGACGCTACATAAGGTTCATGCTGGAATTTTTATATATATAACCCTTTTCTATTTTTTTTTATCTAAACAACCCTATAGACCTATGCGCTCACATTTGAATCAAGAGTTTAGACTCCAGAAGCGGGGTCTAACATTATGATATCAGAACCTAGGTTTAGCAGTATCCAAGGCATGAAATGGGTTGTTTTAAATCTCAAAATAAGCATGCATTGATTAAAATGAACAACATATATTGTTTTTGTATTGTTTCACATGATTTGAAATTGTTTTACACGAAGCATGGTTTAAAAAGGTTTTACATGAACACATGCAAGTTTAAACTTGACATGTAACATAAACTAAAGATTTTAAATTGTTTTAAATTGAGGGAGTGAGTTTGCCGCCTTAGAGGCGAACTCGAGGAACTATGATTCGATCTCGCTCTCGCCAAGGAAGTACAGATGAATATCATGTCCAACAAGACACGAGGACACAATTTGCTCATAATTCTAAGGCACCTAGTGTGCAATATGAAGTGCCATCGCCTCCTCCTCCTTTTCCCTAAGTAAACCCTATGGATCCACGTTTCTTTCAAGCCTTTGCTCAGGCTTTCACGCATGTTATCGGTTAAGTGCCACAAGTTCAAGTGTAAGCTCTAGTGTAGAGGAGTGGATAGTATAATAAGCTCTAAAAGTATGGGGCTGTAGACATTAATGGGACTACTAATCCTGAATAGGCTAAAGCATGGTTGAGAAGGATAAAGAGAATCCTATTTTAGATGAAGTGCTCTGATAAGGAGAAATTGGATTATGCAGTGAGCTTGCTGCAAGGGACGCACTCCATTGATGGGAATCAATGCCCCATAATTAAGTCATACTGCCAGTATTGTCATAGAGGAAATTTTCAAAAGCCTTTCTGAAAAAATACTTCTCGAAAGTCTATGTCCAAGGGAAGGCCAGAGAATTCCTAAAACTCACATAAAGGGATATGAGTGTGAGTGAATATGAGCTAAAGTTTACCCAACTTTTAAGGTATGCGACTAACATTGTTAAGAATGAGGAGGAAAAGTGTCGTAAATTTAAGGGAGGACTTCATTTGGGGATTAAAAAGAAAGTATTGATCCATAACTTTTGTGATACCAATTATTGGTAGATGTTGCACTCCAAGTTGAGAAAATAGAGAACATGAAGTATGAAGTAAAGAGGAAGAGGAAGAACTGGGAACAATTTTCTAAGAAAGGAATTAGTATCCCTATGTCTGAGAGGAGTATGAGGACCTTCCATACATAGATCAAAGTGGGAAGCAGTGGCTATGCTAAGAATAAGCAAGCAAACACAGCTTCAGTGCAAGCCTCAACTATAGAAGCCAACAGAAGGATGGTGGGAAGTAGGTATACGAACTCCCAATGCGAGCGTTGTGGGAAGTTTCACAGAGGAGAGTGCTTTAATTTACTTAGAGTATGTTTCCGATATGGAGAGAAGGGAGACATGGTCAGGGAGTGTCCCTAAGCATCAAGGCAAGATGGGTGGCTAATGTAAGCCCCACAGAAACTGGAAATAGTAGGAACCATGCCAGCCACCGAGGTGGGAATTTTTGGAGTGGCAAAGAAGGTTATTCCTCTAGGAAGGCCAACGGGTCAAGCACAAGCAAGGGTATTTGCCACGACCAAAGATAAGGCTATAGCTACACTTGAAGTTGTTATAGGTATAGCTCGATTATTTAATTTAGAAGTACATTTATTGATTGATTATGACTCCACACATTCTTTTGTTTCTGCAAGCATGACAGTACATGGTGTTAATTTCTTGCCATTTGTAACACCCCACTCCCGCCGAACCCGAACCCGATATCGACAGTGATACCCGAGTCCGTGCCCCACGAGAGTGGCG
>JANQBM010015053.1:0-12043 GCA_025594535.1 Erythroxylum domingense | reverse complement strand
CTCTTATATAATATTTATTAACAAATTATTAATAAAATTATGTTATTTTAATAAAATAAATAATTTATAAATTAAAATTTTATTTATAAATTAATATTTATTTGTAATATATTTTAATTATTAAATTAAATTTTATTTGAATATTTATATATTTCAAAATTTAATTATATTTATTAATAATTATTAAAATTTAATTACATATAATTTAATTATAAAAATAAAATAAATTAAATTATTCATAATTTTTAATGATAATTAATTTAATTTATTAAATATATAATCTTGAATTAAATTATTCATAATTTATTAATAATTAAATAATTAAATAATATATATTTAAATGATAGTAAATCAAATTAAAAAAGTAACAGTAAACAAAAAACCAAAACCATTTTTTATGGTTTTCATAATTTTTAAAAATTAGAAAAAACTCAAACAAACAATTTTTTTACTAAATTTAAAAACAAAAATAAAAATAGAAGCAAACTCCTGATTAAAGGAGTTTTAAGGATTTTTTTTAACGCTATATAACAAATTTAAGACCTGGGAACAACTGAAGAAATATACGTAAGCACAGTCGGAGCTCCTAAATATTACAAGACAGACATAGCAGTTGCTACAGATGAAACTGTTGCCAGAGGCCCTTATGACTTTGGAGCTTCACCTGTATTTATGGTGTCTCCTTGTACACAGATAAGCATCAACATTTGCCCGTTTTGCGAATGCAATAAACCATAACAAACACCATTGATGGTAGGTACATTAGCAAACCTGTGACAACAAGAACACAAAGTGAAACGACTGCCGTTAGAGCATGAGAACTCCCACAAGACAGCTTGCCAATCTTTATCTCGACGACGTAAACCATTGAAAGGGTAAGAAACAAGACGCCTGTGATCGATGCTAGTACTGCTAACATGAACATCTGGGCTCTCAAATACTTCAATATGGATCCTTTCCCGAAATAAGCATTGGAGAAGACGTAAAGATAGGCTTTGATCGATTTGGCTACAAGGTTTGATAACAGAAAACATCCGAAGGAGACTACTTCGTAGACTACGAGCCTTTTTGCCACCCATGGGTCTGCGGCACATTCACTACGGTCTTCGAGAGGTTGTTGATTGCGAGAAGCAACAGACAGGCCCAAAAACACGGCGATTGTGAAGAGCGAGTTTACATTAACAAGGTTGTTCAGAGCTTTGTTATGAACTTCGTTTGCGTTAAATCCATCTTTTGAGACAGCTGCTATTAGTTTGTCAAGTCTGGCCAGAAGTGGATCTTGATTCTCTTGCATGGGTAGGTCTTTGATTAGGTACTGGTCTCTTGCTGGTTTCCTGAAGAAATTAAATAACAACAGAGAGATAGTTTTTGTTGTCAAAAAATCAAATGACAATCTATCATGTTTTAATTAATTTCACCAGCATATGATGGCTTAATGTGTGTAAGGAATAAGGAGAAAAAGAGATATTACCCTTCCATCACAGATTCTTTTCGCTGCTCCTACTAACTTTGCAATACTTGGGTTGCTGGAAATTTGCTCTTGTCTGTGGATATAATTTACTGCCTGAAAGTACTTTATATACAAAACTCGTCTAACTAATCTTCTTTTGGCTTTGTATATACAACAACCACAATCGTCTATTGATAAAGTTAACGCAGCCTAATCTTCTTTTGGCTTTGTATATACAACAACCACAATCGTCTATTGATAAAGTTAACGCAGCCTGTATGGTCTTTAAAAATATTATTATGATAGGAACTTGCATAGACTTAAGAATATACAAAGCCAAAAGAAGATTAGTTAGCGATTATTTCTACAACGACCACAGTCGTCTATTGTTAAAGTTATAGGAACTTGCATAGACTTTGGGTTGAAGACTTAAACTGGAACAAATAGTAAGTGATATATAGTGTTTTTCTATCAATAGGAGTGACAATGACTACAGAAAAGTAATAAAAGGTTTCGGGTTTGATTTTGTTGTTGGTTGTAAGAAAAAAAGATTTAAAATCAACATTTTAAAACATGTTTAGCTCCAACATATAGTTGTCGTTTTATATTTTGTGGATAGAGTTTACTTGGTTTGATAATGAGCCTATTCTAAAGACATTTCAAATTAGCCATATCATGCTGCCTAATTTTGTTAAACATGATATGTTTTTATGTTAGGAAATATAAAGATTTAATACTGTAAATGTATTTTTTGAAATATTTTATTAATTTATTTTTTATAAGATTAACCTAGGTCTTGCTGTCCTTTTTTATTTTCTAAACTGTGTAAATCAAACAATAGAGATCAAGATAGTGTCTTAAAGCCATTGATGATGATTGGGAATACAAGTTTCAAAATGCCCTGTGTGTATTGTAACTTTTTTCTATTGCGTCCACTACAGATAAGCTTATTGGCGACGAAACCAAACGTCACTAAATATTAAAACATCGTTGCAAATATTAATTTGCGATGAAAAATAATCTTCGCCCTAATGGTCGTTGAATCCCGATAGCAAAACAATATTTGCGAAGTTTTTTTGAAATCGTCACAAAAATGTTTTGGGCACACAATAATTTCGTCAGTAAAACATATAACCAACAAGAATAAAGAACGTCGTACATAGAATTTTGCGACGTACATGTTTCATAGATAAAAGTTTTTACTTACTAAACCGTAGTCGTAGGTAATTATTTCTACTGACGATTTTTTTGGTAGCACAATAGTTTTAGATACTAATTGTTTGTTGTAGGTAAATGTTTTTAGAGACGTTCTTGTAATCCTAGGTAATAACATTTTGTGACGATTTTTTTTTTGTAACTAATACTTTTTAGTGATGATTCTGTTTTTGTAGTAGAATATTTTTAGCTTCTAATTTCTTGTTATAGGTAAATATTTTTAGAGACGTTCTTGTAAACGTAGGTAACAACATTTTATGACAATTTTGTTTTGGTAGCTAATATTTTTTAGTGACAAAAATTTATTTTAAATTTTAATTTTATTATAATTGTTAAAAACAAATTTATTTTAATTTATTACAATTTTAAGACTATTTGAAATATAAATTAGTTACATTTTATAATTAATGTTGGTGACATAGTTTTTAAATAATAATAAATTGAAATAAAATAAATATTAAAATGGAATGCATTTTATATAAAAAAATAATTACATGTCATATACAAACTAAGACTCCTCATCGTCGTCACTACCACTGACATTAGTTTGAGCCTAGTAATTGCTTGACCATCTTTTTAAGCTTGTTTATTTCTTTTACATTACAATCTAACTTCTCTTTCTTACATTGTAACTTAGTCTTTAGTGTCTGGTTCTCCTCTTGAAGCGCCGTAACATATGCTGGTCGTGACGAAGATGCACTAACAGGCTTAGGGTCATACCTAAGACCTTTGATATAGCCCGATCTTGTACTATGGATATTGTTGCAAATGTCATCGACATTGGGCTAGTTCCCTTCAGACAATGATGTCTATAACAATTCTTGCATCTTGTCCTACAATTTAAAGTACAAAATTGAGTTAACTAAAAAATTATTACTTAGAATTACATAGAAAAATAAATTGTAATATTAATTTGTTTGTACTTACATAATTATTTTGTGCCTCTTCAGACATCCAACCTTGACCTTCCTTATAGTGTGTTAGCTTGTAGAGTGTGATCCTATCACATTCTTGTCCTTAGAGTTATGTTTGGCTCTATTATATGAATTTAAAAAAAATTAGAAGATAGTAGAATTTATTGTATTAAGAAATAGAATAATAAGTTGAAAATGTTACACTTACAAATTCTTGTCGGGCGATAATAAATGATTTGGAGCCGGTGTTATGAGGAGTCTTTATTTTTGCTCTGTTCACCTTGACTTTTCTTACACTTTTCCTAAATTAAGAGAAGTAGTCATGAAATGTATAAACAAAATTAATGGAAGGAAATATGAAAAGAAAAAAAACAAACTTGAACCTTCGCTAAGGCCCAATAATCATACATTTCACTCCAATTTTCTAGAGTCACCTGATCTGGGATATGTCTCCTTGCCTCCTCATCGGAAGAAAAAGACTGGCAATATTTATGAGGTCTATATCGATGATCCTTCACCCTTTGTTTCAAAAGTGAACTAACACAGCTTGAAACCTCGGACTTGTCGATATCAACGATATTGAGCTTCATCTGTGAAGAATACTTATAAGTTAAGTTACTATTTTTGTTAAGTAAAATCACAATACATATAATCAAATGAATTGAAATATTACCGAAACTTTGTCCAAAGAATTTTGGAGTAAGTTGTCTTCCTTCAGCTGCCTGACATGCTGAAGGTAAGATAATTCATTCCTCACAACGATGCCCAACTCATTGAACAATTTTGCAAATTGGATCTTATCTAGAGGGAGACGTTAAGTGGGGTCAATGGTCACAGACAACTTGCTGTTCATTGCAACATTCATCCGTTGCAACTCAGGTCCTTTTGTGATACCTCTACCTCTTTTTCTAATGCCAGTATTGGAACCTGAAAACAAAAGAATCATAGTAAGAAAAACAAACTAAACATATTATGAGTAATTTCAACATTAATGTAAATAAGTTTGGTTAACAATAATAGACCTGAAGATCCCTCATTACTAACAGACGATGTTGGTAAAGGTTATTGGTGACCGTTTTCATTCGAGAATGCAATTGTTGGTTGTTGAACGATGGGGTCAGATTGAGCTGGTTGTTATATGGGAGGAACTTCTTCGGTCGTTACCACCCTCTTTCCCTTGTTTCTACCAGGTGCCATTATATTGAACCTGTGTAAAATGAAATGTGAACATAAGCCATAATCTTAACTCAAACATCAATTTTCCACATGAATATAAGGAGATCAGTAGTCAAATACTAAACATTCGGCATAACATTCTACTAAAACATAAATGAAACATTAAAAATATGCATCTAGTCATCATAAATTAATATAAGTAAAACATCAACAACATAAAGTAGTTATGAACATAACATTTCAAACAATACAAACAATTTATTTACATTCAATCATCATGATCAAGATTTTGAAAATCATCATCATTAAGTACATTATCGTTGGATTCTTCATCACTAATATATTCGAGCAAAGTATTATCATTGTCATTTAAGTCATCCTGAGTATAGTCTTCTTCTATTTTCAAGATAAGATGAGCTTGGACTTCATCTAGTTGAATTATGTTGCGTTTGACATCTCTCTTATAGAATGATGATATATCTGCATCTTGTATTGGAATGCCTTCGTTATTGAACTCCAATCCAATATCTTGATAGACTTCAATTGCATCCTCATCCAATTGACCAATATCCCTTTTACAAAAATCAAAGACATTCCTTTGTTAAAAATTTTGACCAATTTCTACCCAATACAGTATCGTTGACAAAAGGATCATTATCATACTATGTCTTACTAACATTTATGCTAGTAACATGCCCGTTTACTCTTATGTCAGTTAGATTAAACCATTTTCATTTAAGTAGAACAACCTTCTTATCCTTGATGTAGTGCAACTCTATTATTTCAAATATGACACCGTAGAAGTCAATGATTTCGTCATCGTGACATCCTTCAACGACAACCCCATTATTTTGACTTCTAACTCAACTATCTCAATCTTGTATGTAAAATTTGACCCTATTAACAATGTAACCTGTGTATTTCTTCCCATAAATATAAGGCCCACATGTCAAACTATATAATGTTGTTGTTGGTTCTTGAACGTTACAGTTATATGACCGTATCATTTATACGACAAATTGAAAATAAATATGAGGATGAGACATATTCTCATATTTTCATAATATGTAATCAATATGAAACTTACTCAATTTCTAAATCATGATACAAACTTCTACCTATGTCTTTCTTCAACATTAATAATCCCTTTTGCTATGAATTGTGTCTTTGTGCTCTCTTTTTAAAAATAACAACAACAGTAAGATCTCAGAGTGAAAGAAGAAAATTGTAGTATGATTGTTTGAATGAAAAGGAATATACGTACTCTATGTATGTATCGACTTTCTCGCAATTGTTCAAAATAAACCAATAGGCGATTTTGAATTCGTCTTTAGTTAATTCGACATATTTACCCATACCGAGGGACCTAACTTTTTGGGAGAAAATAGAAAACCCATCGTCGTTATGAAAATCAAAGTTACGTTATAATATATTAAATCTTGTCTCCACATCAGTTAAGTACATTAAACAAAAAGTCAAGCATTCATTTTCTATATAAGCCTCTGCAATAGACTCCTATGGTCGAGTTCTATTACGTACATAATAGTTAAGAGAGCATAAAAACCTGAACATAAACAGTTATAAATATAGGAATTGTTACAAACAAATAATATAGAAAAAAATTGTTGAATTTAATATGAAGTACCTTTCAATTGGAAACATCCTTCAAAATTGAGCCGATCCACAAAGTTTTTCTTTATATGGTAAGTGAATTGCCAAATGAACCATAACATAAAAAAATAATGGGGGAATAATAGTTCAAGCTTACATTAAATGAATGATATGTTTTTTTCCATTTTATCAAGCTCTTTAACTTTAAGTTTCTTACAACATAATTACTTAAAAAACTCAACCAGTTGACCCAAAGTAACGGACACATCATTCAAAAATACCCACGTATTCCAACAGGAAGTATTCGTTGCAAAAGCACATAATAATCATAACTTTTCAACCCTGACACTTTTCCCTCTTTAACATTCGCACAACGACCTATATTTGATGCATACCCATCAAGAAATTTGACTATTTGGAGGAACTGACATAATGATTGTTTCTCACTTTTTTGACATGTTGTAACAAGTAGGGGGAATAATATATAAGCCATCATCTCTCCTTTTCAAATGCAAATACTTTCTAATATTCATGTCTTCTAACTCTAGTCTAGCCTTAATTGTGTCTTTGAATTTCCTATCAATTCCTATGACAGTACCTAAAATGCACTCACAAATGTTTTTCTCAATATGTATGACATCAAGGTTGTGCCTCAATAGTAATTCCTTCTAATATGGCAAGTTGAAAAATATGCTTTTTTTAATCCAATTCAGTTCGAGATCATTTCTCTTACGCTTTCTATTACTTAGGTATTTGTCAGGTGTAATGTCACCCAAATGTGACAGTTGGTAAACAATATCATCACCGGACAACTGCATTAAAGCTTCACTCAACTATACTGTGCCATTAAACTGTTTAATTCTTCGCCATCTATGCCCATGTTTCAAATAATGACGATAACCCGTATAACATATTTCACTTCGAATCCTTTTTGAATATATTTGATGGTTACACATAAGAAAAGCCATATACCTTTTAGTGGTCTACCTAGACAAATTCCCATAAGTTGGGAAATCATTTATAGTCCACAAAATAGTAGTATGCATTATAAATGTTTTGCCTTCAACAACATCAAAAGTTTGTAATCCAAATTCCCATAGATCATTTAAGTCATCAATTAATGGTTGCATGTATACATCGATATCCTTACTAGGAGCAGTAGGTCCTAGAATAAGGAAAGCAAAAATATAAAAAAAAGCTTTTTTATACACTTCTATGGAGGTAAATTGTATGGGACTAGAATCACCGGTTACATGCTTTATGAATTACTCATATTACCGAAAGGATTAAATCCATCTGAGGCCAATCCAAGTTGAACATTATGACAATCTTATCCAAACCATGGAAACTTTCTATCAAGCTCTTTCCATGCCATTGAGTCTGTTGGATGACGCATAATGTTATCATCAATGCTTTTCTCTTTATGCCACCTTATAGCTATGGCTATTTTTGTTAACATAAAAAGTCTTTGTAATCGTGGTTTAATAGGAAAGTATCGAAGGCTTTTATTTGGTAACTTTTTCCCTCTCCCATCATCCACCTGCCACCTTGATGTACCATAAATAAGACACTCCTGAAGATCTTTACTTTCCTTCCAAAAAAGAACACAGACATACTTACAAGTATGAACTGAAATATATCCCAATCCAAGGTCCCTTAACAGTTTCTTCACATCATAGTAAGATTTCGGCAACTTGTGTCCAATAGGTAATGCTTTGTTTAGTAAGTTAATTAACTTGTCAAAGGACTTGTTACTCCATTTATTATAAACCCTCAAATGCAATAACTTCACAACAAATTATTGTTATGAGAAATTAGAGCACCCCGAATATAATTGTTCTTGAGCAAGTTTCAGTAACTTCCTAAAATTATCTTCTACAATACTGCTAATTATGTTAGGCATTCCTGTTTCATTCATAGTCTCCATATAATTTTGACAATCGTCTAACATCTTGCCAATCCCATCATTACTATCATCATTCACATCACAAACATCAACATCATTATTGTAACTGTCATCATAACATGTACTGCCACTTCTACTACAACTTGCTTCCTTACGTTCACCATAATAAAGTCATAGAGTATAGAATTTGTCTATGCTTCGAATCAGCAAATGATTATATACCACATCTTGACTTTGGAAGTCGACATTTAAGCAATCAACGCATGAACAACGAATACTACGTTCATCACCCATTTAATCTTTTACAAATTGCATGAAACTCTTAACTCCTTCTACATATTTAGTTGACCATTTTTTATGACACATCTAACTCTTATCCATTTAGCTATACAATAAAAGAAGATAACTGAGTTATTACATGCATTTTTTGTTTAATATTTTATTAAAAATACTTATGTAATTAAGGTATGTTGCATTGTTTACTATCCACTCAACAACATTGTTTCAGTTCATACGGACCAATTACATAAATAATATATAACAAAATGAAATGACAACCGATATATAAAACAATTAATTAACAACCTAATTAGTAAGATGATTAATACTTATTCACATTAACAATAGTTGCTTTTATTGAACATGTGGTGGACAGGGAGAATATCCCTGAAGATGCCATAAAATTATGCGATTTTGACTCTAATCAAACAGAGGAACGTAGAATCTGCAATTAAACCCTATACACAATCACCAACTAAATACAAAATTTCTTCTTTATGGTATTATAAATGCTAAGGACAACAAAGGATGTTGAACAATTTGATAAAGTATTTTAAAAGTGTAGAGATTTCTCACACAACAAACAATCATTTTAACCTATAGATGTATACATTTAAAAAGTATATTTTCATAGATGTATACATTCGAGAAGTGAGCATTCACTTTAATTTCTTAACTTTTTTCTGGGGGGCATATGCTTCTTTTGCAAAAGTTCCAAAGGAGGAATCAACCTAGTAGCTTGTTTTTTTGGAACCTTAAATTTTAAGGAATTATGTAATCCTGTTGTCAGAGAATGTTTTTTAAAGATGCCGAAGCATATTTGATACATTGTATTCTTATAAGTAAAGATGTCGCTTGTACTCATTTGTCTAAATCCATCTGTACTTGATAAGAAAATTTTCTATTGTCAAAGACATATGACATGTCTTCTCCCATGTAGCAATGTAAAAACATTGTTATTTGGGAACACTTTCAAGATTAATTAGATGCAATAGACAAACTCAATGCACAAGATGCAAATGATCCACATGTAATGCCACGTGTGCAAGTTTAATTACTCCAATATACCAAAATAAAAGTTAATGGAAGCTGGGGAAGGAGGAGGTTTTTAACTTTCCCTACCAAAAACACCATGATTCTCCCAAAACACCCATATCCCAAGAAATCCTTGAAGGGTTGTTTTGGGACCAGAAACTAAGTGATTGCTACTTCAATGCATCAGAGAGAAGCTGTGTGTTTAAGTAGGATCCAATGCATTCTAGTTTGTGAGGAAATGGGTGTCATTACAGTAGTATAGAAACAAAAATTAGGCAACAATTTGTTAAATTACAATAATTTTGATGTGCATAAAAAAGAAACTCAGAGACACAGAAGGGAGACAGAGAGATAAGATAGGCATGAGATGCATAAGGGTTGTGTCTTTACTCTTTGCGTGTGCTTGTGCAGTTTTTTAGCTAGAAATGTTAGAGAGAGTGTGTGTGGCGATAAGTTAGGAACTTACTTACTAAATTGACTTTAAGTAAAATAATTGAAATAAAATAGCAAAATAAAAAATTGAAAATTATAAAAATGTATTTTTCCTTTAAGATAAAAGATATTATACTTAATTTTTCATACTCTTAAGAATTTTAAGCTAAATTGGAAGTAGCTTATGCTCATATTAAACCAACTTCCCACATGCAACAATTGAGAAATTAAATAGCAATCCTCAAGCTAAGGTTGATCTAAGTTGGTTGAACTAATGATGATTAAACCAATAATTTCAAAATAAAAAAAGAATATATTACATCTCAGTATTATCCTAAATCCTAATGGACATTCAAAGTCTAGATTTCAATAATGAAAGTTGTATATAAAGTAAGATCTTATAAACATCTTAATATCATAGACTTGGTCATATAATTACATGCCAACTGAGTGTGTGAAGAACATCAAGAAAAATCTAGCCAAAATAGTTACTTCTGAAGATAGTAGAGGTGTCCTTAACTTAATGAAAAGGACTATTACTCTTAAGTACTTCTTATAGGGTCAACAAAAACATTAGCTAAGTATATGTTGCAACATGAATGCCTCCTAAGGACATGTAGGAAATTGCATTAATCTAACTCCAACCATTAATAGACCATAGCATCCCAAGGATACAACCAAATAGACCATTAACTACAAAGAATGTTTTTCATCTTTTCTGTTGTTGTTTAAGGTATTAGATTGTCCTAAGTGATCTGCTAACTTTTCATCACGTTATGCCTTGGACACGCCCACCAACATACATTAGTTTCTTTTTCCTTACATATATCCTAACTATAACGCACACAAATGTTGGTAAGGAGAAGAGAAAATGAGGACAAACCAACACGGAAGAGAGGAAAAAGGCAAAAGTAGGTGCAGGAGAGAGGAAAATTTGGGGTATGGCCACTTCTGTTTTTCATTTAACAGAAGTTGAGACGACGTCGTTTGGCGTCGAAGAAATGAGCTTAATTTTTTAAAGGTCTAAATATTTCACAATGAAAAATGTTATCGTTGCCAAAAGAAAACGACATAACATATTTAGCGACCAATTAAAAATTGTCAAAGTTTGTAAAAATGTGACAACCTTTTGCTTCATTGTTGAGTGTAGCTATGTAACACAATCTACTCGTTTTACACTCAAAAACTGCAAGTGAACGAGTTGTGAATTGTAGCTTAAAAGAGCAGATATCAATCCTACAGGGATTGATGCCCAGACACCACTTAATTTAGATAAAACTTTATTTAAGAAACGAAATTGTTTAATAAAAATAATCTAGAAAATTAAATTAAAATTAAGAGACTAACACAAAGCAATAGACAATACCAATGTGCAGAAAAATCAAAATTCAAGAATCTAAAGATTAGAGATTATTTTTTTCCTTATTTTGTCTCCCTCCTATTTTATTGATTGATTTGTGAATGTATTAACTACCCTCTCTCAAGGTGTAACTAATTGTCCCTAATCGAATTAAAGGGAATCAATTGGTCAATCTCTCAACCTACCTAATGACTCTGTTGATTCAACTAGTTATTAAACTATCTTATGGGTAATCAATTGACTAACCAAGATCTCTCTTCTAACTATTCAATTAACATGATGATTGCTAGTTTATAGGTCGCCAACTCTCATTGTACAATCCTACATAATTTTATCTTACTCACTCTCTCGATTTGTTGCAAGATAACAAATAAAATTAACAATCATCAAAGACAACTTCATTCAATTTTTTTTACACACTTTCTTCTCCTTCCACTTTCATACATCATACTACCTCTTCTTTGAGTCCCTAAACCACACATATATATCCTCACCTTCTCCTCCTTATGGCTGCCGTGAGTGTGAGATTGAGTGAGAGAAATTTTGAAGGAGTTTGGAAAGAGAGCTATCTTGGAGGATTAAAAGAAATTAAGGTGAGATTATGATTTTAAAGCTTCTTTCTTCATTCTTTAATGCATTCCCATGCATGAAACATGGCATAACAT
>JANQBM010015036.1:0-12044 GCA_025594535.1 Erythroxylum domingense | reverse complement strand
GCCACGGGCAGGGCGGGCCGGCCTGTGGCCCGCCCATGGCTCGCCGAACCCGGGCTAAAAACGGGCCGGGCTAAAATTGACATCTCTAACTGCGCTAGGTCTAGGTCAGAGGCCCAATTGGGCCTTATGGGTGGGGCCCAAGTTGGCCTAACTTTTTAAATTTTTTAATTTTTAATATAATATGAGAAATTCAATTAATTAAACTTACGAATTTAAATTGATTAACATAATTAAGATTGCATAACAAATGAATATATAAAATGTTCATATACTGATAAAATGAGTAAGATGAAATCAAATTTATTAGTGAAGGATGATAGAATTATAGGAAATTTAAAAAACATTATATAAAGTGAGAAATTCAATTAATTGAAGCTAAGAAATTTCAATTGATTAATAAAAATTAAGATTTTATAATTAATAAATATATAAATTGACATATATAGATAAAATGAATAAGATAAACCAAATTTATTAATGTAGGATAGAATTATAGTGAATAAAAAAATTATATAAAGTGAGAAATTCAATTAATTAGAGTTACGAATTTCAATTGATTAATAAAAATTGAGATTTTATGGTGAATGAATATATAAAAAAAATGCCAAGAGTTGTTTTTAACTAAAGTGCCAAAACAAACATGCTCTCTACACGCTCTTAAAATGATTGCGAAACTTGTGAACCACCAACCCAGGAAGTTCAATGTTCCAAAAAGGTTCGTATAAGAAGAAGAGATGAGGATCCTCCTCCTAGTCTAACATTAACTTATAACGCTGCAGTACTCGGAGGACTAAGGGAAGCACCTGACAAGGAGGAAACCATATGGCCTACCGAAGAACCAGTCCACGTTGAGGACGATGATATTATGACTATCTCGAGAGAGGCAGGAGACAGTATAGTTCTATCACAAGCCTTCAAAGATCGCCTTGACCAACAATAGGAACAAGGGCTCATTGTGAAACTCCTCGGTCGCAGAATCGGTTACCGAATTTTATGTCATAGACTACAATCAATGTGGCAACCAAACGACCCAATAAAAGTCATTAAATTAGATCATGAGTTTTTTCTGGTAAAATTCATTGACGAGGAGGATTATATCAAAGTGTTAACTAATGCCCCTTGGGTCATATTCGGGCACGCGTTATCGGTACAACGATGGAGTCCACAATTCAGGCCTTCACAAGGGACGGTAACCCAAGTGGTGGTTTCAATAGCTCGCTACCACCCGAACATTCTAATAGCGTTGGGTCATCTGGTAAGACAGACTATCAAGATTGATGAAGCTAACACGAATACTCAGCGGGGAAAATACACAAGAGTGGCTGTGGACATAGATTTAAGCTTACCTTTATGCCCTACAGTGGAGCTAGACAGCGATATGCTCAAGGTCGCTTATGAAGGATTGCCACAAATTTGTTTTCACTGTGTCATGGTTGGACACAACACCGAATGGTGCAAAGACAACCCACATAACACCATAACCAAACATAATCAAGAGAACCATGCTAGCACCGGAGAGAAAGACACAGCACCGGAGCAGCACAGTGAACCAACCACCGCATCGAACAACGCCACCCCCAACGTCTTTGGCTCTTAGATTAAAATCCAATAGGCAAATGTTCAGAAACGTAAACCACAAAAGTCGAATCAACCTCCATGTCACTATGGAGCTGACAACCAAATGGGGGGCTCAAGATTTGCTCCATTTTCAAATAACGGTACCAACGATAGTACCTTGCACTTCTAATTGCAACACTTAGAACCTTCGAACATTCTAGAGCCGCAGCAAATGTTGCATTTTAAGGCATTGATCGATGAAGCGTTGACGAAGAAAAGTGGGCTGCAGGTTAAAGCACATGGATCTAGGAAGGAGTCGACCAGGTCCACTAACAACAAGCGTAAGGGCCCACACGGTTTAGTCAATTTAGGTTTGGACTTGACAAAAAGCAAGGCTTCAAGTCCACTTGTTCCCATCCCATTTCAACCCAACCTAAATGAACAGCATGCAACAGTCAAATTAATGAACCATCAGGCGGTATTGTATGTTAGGACCGAAATTGAAGATAAAGAGGTGTCCATGGGGGAACCTAGTTAACTTATGGAAGGCCTTGAGGAATCTCCGGAGCAATGTCGAGCCACTGGGCCTGACCGTACGTTACCCCCCTCCGAACCCCCAGATCAACTGATAGGAGAGACATGTATGGAGGGCATTTCAAATGAGCATGCCTCTGACGAAGACTCAATGCTATAGGACCCTGTAGGATTTAGTAATGTTGCACAGGAGGGGGCTATCGGTACCCATTGTGGATAGGAATTTCATCCTCACCATATTGTAATGATGTCAATCCTCATATGGAATTGTCAAAGGGAGGGAGGAAACGATTTCAAGTCATCTTACGGAATTATCTTAGGAAGTATCGTCTAAGGATACTAGTACTCGTTGAAATGAGGATCAGTGGCAGACGAGCACAAGTAGTAATCAGTAAAATGGGTTCTAACTACTCATTCCGTGTAGAAGCAGAAGGGTTCGTAGGCAGAATTTGGTTATTATGGAAGAAGGAGTTTAAAGTCTCGATAGCGGTAGTGCATAAACAACTCATTCATACAAAAATTTAGCAAGGAGTGCACTATTTCGAGTTCACAGCAATTTATGCTAGTCCCAAACTGACTAACCAAAAATTTATCTAGCAACTGTTAAGAGGGTTAGGCAGCTACATTACGTATCCGTGGATTGTTGGGGGGGACTTCAACGCCAAATTGAATATTGCGGATAAACGGGGGGGATCACAAAACACTTTGGTGGTTAATAAAGATTTTAGCGATTGGGTCCGTGAGAGTGGACTCCAAGACTTGGGCTTCATTGGTTCACGTTTTACTTGGAGGCGAGGCAATGTCCAAGTTAGGCTAGATAGAGCATTTGGTTCGACGACTTGGTGTGAGCTGTTTCTGCATACAGTAAATCACCACTTACTGTTCATGGGATTTGATCATCGGCTAATGCTGGTGCAATTTAACCAACAAAGATCGTACAAAGGCAGTCAACCAATGTTTCGTTTTCAATTGACATGGGTCGCTCATGTAGATTTTCCTACTGTAGTCGCTGAGAAGTGACTCCCGAACAAAGTGTCATTACTAGTTTTCAAAACATCTCACGCATTGGAATAGATCCGTCTTCGGTAATATCTTCCATCGTAAGTGAAGGTTATTAGCTTGTTTGAATGGTATAAAGAGGGCACTGATGTAGGAGGAGATAGATACGCTTTTGGCACTGGAGGACAATCTGAGCGGGGAACTTATCTAAGTGTTATATGAGGAAGAACTACTTTGGCATCAGAAAGCTAGATGTGATTGGTTGCACAGGGCAATCGTAATACCAAATATTATTAGACAGTCACTATGTACTAATGGAAGAAGTTAACGATTACGCGACTCCTCAATGCTAATGGAAATGAAATCAACAATGCACAGACTATGCGCTCAATGACTAGGAATTATTTTGTTCAAGTTTATACAGCAGAAGAGGGTCAGCCACAACACCTACAGAGCTCAGTAACCTTCCCACGATTACCAAAGGAGATTTTACTCGAAATTGGACAACTAGTCCTCGCAACCAAAATTAAATCAGCAATTTTTGGAATGAATCCGAATAAAGCGCCGGGTGTTGACGGGTTTACGGTATTATTTTTCCAAAAGCAACGAGACATAGTGGGCTCATCGGTGGTGACGTATATTCAGAGCATTTTCATAAATGAGGTCTGGGAACAGGATTTGAATAAAACTATCCTCGTACTGATACCAAAAATCCAATCCCCCAAGTTTCTTATTCAATTTAGACCTATCAGCCTTTGTTCAATTATTTATAAGACCATCTCGGAAGTGATAGTCAACCATTTGAAACCACACCTCGACACGTTAGTGGCAAATACTCAATGCAGTTTCATCCCTGGACGACATATAATAAACAATGTTATTATCGCTCAGGAGTTGTTGCGTGTAATATATGAGTGTTGAGGATAAAAGACAAGTTTAGGTAATCGACATTCCTCATAAAATACTCAATGTCATTATAAGATGTGTGGCTACGGTCACAATGCAGGTTGCGTGGAACGACATTCTTTTCAAACCTTTTAATCCGTCAAGGGACATTAGACAAGGCGATCCCTTATCGCCTTATTTATTTATGCTCTGCATGGAACGATTGGGCCATCTTATCACCCATGCGGTGGATCAAGACAAGTGGAAACCTTTTAAGTGGGGAAGAACAGGGCCTTCCATCTCACATCTTTTTTTTGCGGATGATCTAGTCCTATTTGCCAAAGCTATGGAAATGCAGATAGCAGAGGTTTCGAGGATATTAGAGGAGTTCTGCAAGGTGTTGGGATAGAAGGTGAATAGCAACAAGACCCGAATTTTCTTCTCCAAGAATGTCCCTGCGGAATAAGCACGTCAGCTTGGCCAAGTGTTACAGGTTCGATGCACAGATAATTTGGGAAAGTATATAGGAGTACCTTTGATCCACGAGAGAACAAAAAGAAATACTTTTCAATACATCCTAGATCGAGCATAGCAAAAACTAGCTGGATGGAAAGCGAGAGAATGATCCCTAACGGGTCGTATTACTTTAACCCAATCAGTGATGGCATCCCTTCCTATATATACGATGCAAACTATCCGATTGCCATGTCAACTATACGATGATTTGGAAAAGATAATGCGAACCTTCATCTGGGGTTCATCAAATGGCCAACTCAAGTTACATTTAGTCAACTGGGATGCAATTTGTTAACCGAAACAGGTAGGGGGATTAGGGATCAAATGTATTAGAGCAACCAATGATGCTCTACTGACAAAACTGGGTTGGGAATTGCTCACCAGACCATCAACATTATGGGTACCAATCCTAAGAGTGAAATATCGGATAGATTTTAATCAGATTCCAAAAACTTTGCATAAGCAAGGTGCATCGATCATCTGGCGGGGGATATCAGCTACGTGGGGTTATGTCAGACAAGAAATTCTGTGGAAACTATGTAATGGTAAATGGATCCAGTTTTGGATCGACCATTGGTTGGCCAATTAGGGCCCATTAGTTACACATACAACATTACCCCTTCCTGACACGATGCTGCATACACAAGTTCATGAGTATGTGGATGTGAGTGGCAACTGGAAATGGGAAATGATCCAAAGTTATCTCCCTCGCTCAGTGTGTGTGGATATTGCAAACATGCTTCCTCCCTCTGTGCACAGGGGAGAGGATGGAACTGTTTAAGGTCCAGGACAATCTGGGAAATTCACAATGACGTCAGGCTATGACTTAATTGTCAATTTGGAGCCGGAGACACGAAATCCAATATGGACAACTATATGGGAATGGGCAGGTCCACAATGTATTCATTCATTTTTGTGGCTTCTGGATAAAAGGAAGTTGTTGACAAATCATCAGAGAGTCGCTAGACACCTAACTAATGATAGCAGTTGTAAAAGTTGTGATCAGGAAGAGACCTCCTTGTATGCACATAGGGATTGTCCTAAGGTGACTGAATTTTGGCGCAAATTTAACCCTGAACTGATAGTGTCTGACGTCTTTCAACAAGACGAGGACATGTGGTTGAGATCTAATATCACTAAACCAGTTCAAACACAGTTAGAAAATTGGGGCACTATTTATGGTACAGCTTGTTGGTATCTGTGGCAATGATGGAACAGAAGCATTTTTGAAGCAGATTTTGTCTGGCCTGTCGTTGGGCATTGCATTGTATTAGATTATGTTGACTAGATCGCGAAAGCCCATGAAGTGATAGGAAGAGTTGTTACGACATTGGGCTTGCCCATAGGGCACGAAGTGAGTTGGCACCCACCTCAGGAAGGATGGATAAAATTAAATACAAATGGCGCAGTGCAACATAGGACTGGTCAGGGTAAGGCTGGGGTTTACTAAGGGACTGCTCTAAGAAGCGGTGTGGTGGCTTTTGGACAAATATAGGCGAATGTTCACCATTAACTGCTGAGTTAAAAGGGGTGCATGACAGCCTTCAATTGGCGTGGAATCTTGAGTTCTGAAATGTAGTACTAGAAACAGATTCCTTAGAGGTAATCGATATTTTGTCTTCATTAACAAGTTTTTTGACTGATACTAATCTATTGCTGCAGGCTACACTGGAGCTTTTGGATTGCGATTGGAATGTTGAAATTCAGCATGTTTATCGAGAAGGGAACTAGAGCGCTGACCAACTGGCAACTCTAACTTCATTCACAAGTCCAGGTCTGCACGTACTGACAGAAATCTCATCAGAAATATAGGCGTGGGTCCAACATGATAGCTAAGGAATGTCATATCGCCAAGGGAAGCGATAATGTTGTAAGTTCTGTTGTTTCTCTCCTTTGTATACAAAAAAAAATATATAAAACGACATATCTTGATGAAATGAATAAGATGAAACAAAATTAATTAATGAATAAGGGTACGATTATAGGAAATAAAAAAGGATTATATCTAAAGTGAGAAATTCAATTAATTGAAGTTACAAATTTTAAATCAATTGATTAAAAAAATTGAGATTTTATCATGAATATAAAATGTACATATATTGATAAAATGAATAAGACAAAACTAATTTTATTAATGAAGAATGATAGAATTATAGGAAATAAAAAAAAGATTATATAGAAGTGAGAAATTCAATTAATTGAAGTTAAGAGTTTCAATTTTTCAATTGATTAATAAAAATGAGAATTTATAATGAATGAATGTATAAAACATACATATATTAAAAAATGAATAAGATGAAACTAAATTCATTAATGAAGAACGATAGGATTATAGGACATAAAAAAAGATTATATAGAAAGTTAGAAATTTAATTAATTGAAGTTACGAATTTCAAAGTTTTAATTGATTAATAAAAATTGAGAATTTATAATGAATGAATATATAGAACGTACATATATTGATAAAATGAATTAGATAAAACCAAATTCATCAGTGAAGGAGGGTAGAATTGTAGTAAATGAAATAAAAAGATTATATGTAAAGTGAGAAATTTAATTAATTAAAGTTAAGAATTTCAAGTCACTAATAAAAATTGAGTTTTCATAATGAATGAATATATTAAATGCACATATATTAATAAAATGAATAAAATTAAACTAAATTCATTAATGAAAGATGATAAGATTATAGGAAATAAAAAACATTATACATATGTATGTATATAAAGTTAGAAATTCAATTAATTGAAGTTACGAATTTTAAATTTTCAATTAATTAATAAAAATTGAGATTTTATATTGAATGAATATACAAATTTTACATATATTGATAAAATGAATAAGATGAAATCAATTTCATTAATAAAGGAAGATAGGATTATAGGAAATGAAAAATATATATTATATGTAAAGTGAAAATTTCAATTAATTGAACCTATGAATTTCAAATTTTCAATTGATTATATATATATATATATATACATATATTGATTAATTGAATAAGATAAAACTAAATTCATTAATGAATGAGGATGAAATTATAAGAAATGAAAAAAATTATATATAAAGTGAGAAATTCATTTAATTAATGATAAGAACAAAATTCATTAATTGATGACATAATTTACAAAAATGATGACCTAAATTTTTTAAATGATACAATTTACAAAAATTCAAGGTAAAATCATAAAATATGTTCTGAGTTGGGACTATGAGAGTGGAGAGTGAAGATTAGAGAGTGGAGACTAGAGAGAGAAGCTAATTGTTGTAGTCATATCCTTAATAGTTTTCATCACTTATTCTATATTTAGAAACATTATATCTAGGACTAACAACCCTAACTACTAGTGCTAAACCAATACTCCAAAGCAACAGTGATGGAATTGCTAATAGGTCTCGTGTAATTACTTATATGATTAAAAAATTATTTTTCATAACTCCTTTATAATAAAAATACGTCGAACTGCACACCTTCAATTTCGACTAGACAATTTTTTGTCAAATAACTCTATGATATTGTACGAAGTCCTAGCCCTTTTTTCTTTCATAAATTTTGTAATGAAAGTAACAAACTGCTCTTGGAATGAGCCTGAACTTGAAATCAAAGTCGAAGTTGAACAACATGAATTACTACGATTCCAATCGTGAATGTTGCTAAATCTGAGTTGATAATCATTAAACAAATCATACCATAATTGTTTAATGACAATTATGTGCTCTTGGGCCCTATCACCATACAACACATTATATATAAAATTAACCTTCTCCATCTTGTACCTTAGGTCCAACATAGATATGACTGCAATAGTATGTCCAATCATATACTAATAAGAATTAAACTTCTCAATTATCTGTTCTACCATAATCCAAATAACGGAATCAAACATCTAATAAGATAAATCTTTATCTCACTTATAGGGATATAGTAATAGTGCGAAGTTGAATATTTTTCTCCCAAGAATAATTCAGTCGTAGTATAAAATAATTCTAACATTGCACAAAGTTCTCTAGCCAACTCCCATTGGTCTTCTATAAGCACGCAATTGTACTAAAAATCTATTTGTCTTAATTTAGTAAACACCTCAACATATTAGATTGTCGACTCCAACGTCTTGAAGGTTGAGTTCTATCTAGTTGGATAATCCAAACTAAATTTTCATACTCAGAATGCACAGTACTCGTATAGTTTCTTCAAATTTGTCAACTCTTTTAGGTGTTGCATTCTAATATACTGCACAATTTCGAATTAAATTTATTGCTTCTCTATCATCTCTAACTCATCCTTTACAATCAAATTCAAAATATGTGCAAAATAACCTTCTTCCAACCAAAAAGCTCCTAACCCATATCTTATTCTTCAATTTTTCAATCATAACATCATTTATGCTACAATTTTCGATTGTTATAGTGGACAATTTGGTGTTGATATTCCAATCTATCAAGCAGTCTACCAACACAGTTGTCAACCTTTCGCTTATATGTGATGTCGGCACATAAATGAACTTACCATGTACAAATATGACTAATATCAATCATAATATAATCAAAAAGTAAATTATAACAATATTAAAGAATAAAAATTACCTCAAAATTTTATTACATAAATCTAGTCATTGTCAATATAATGTATCATCGTTGCCATATAACCCTTCTTTTCTTTATCGGTTGTCCACATATCTGTTATAATAACAATTCATCCTGCAATACTTAACAAAAAAGGGCAAACCCCACTGCACAAGACTCTCCACTTTATGAGGGTCGAAGGAGGGTCATCGATTATATGCAACCTTCCCTTTACATTTAAAAAGAAATTGTTTCTGTGACTCGAGCTCGTAACCTTCAATACTTAAAAATATTCTTAAAATTTCTTTCTTCTTATCTTCATAATGTCCTTTTTTAATGTATATTTAGTTGAAATCTTGAAGGTCAATTGCAGTGAGCTACAAAACATTATAAATCTTTTGATATCAACTATAGATAATGAATGTTCATCACCAATTATCATAAAAGCTATCAAAAATCTTAATTTGTTGCTACTATAAGATATTGCAGTTATTTCATTCTTCCTTATAAATCATAGAAGCTATCAAAAATATTAATTTGTTGCTGCCATAAGATGTTGTAGTTATTTTATTCTTCCCTCTTATAAGGTTACGGTCATAAATATTTGACCTCCTGATACGATCTTCTTTATATTTCATGATCTACATGTCTCTTTAAATGAGTGGTTTTGCCTTTTGAACTCTCGGTTAACATCTTGTGGCAATACTTACATTCAGCTTTTTCTACTCCATCCATTAATATAGTCTTATTAAAGTAATTCCAAACTTCATTTTTCAATTGATCTGGACTTCTATCTTCACTTAGTATGGGATTAGAAATTTTCACATCTGTCTCAAGTATCGGATTAGAACTCTCCACTAAAGGAATATACTCATCTATTAAAAAAATCAACATATAAATATATGTGTTATTTATAATCATAATTGATAATTCATAAGCAAGGGAGAATAGGAGATCATAGATTTAAAGTTTATTAGTAACTTACATAGTCATATACGCGCCTATGTATATATTTTCGTTGACTTATACGATCACATACACGGGCATGTATCTAAACAATGTCGTTTAAATTTTAAAATAAGGCTTCATAATTTTTCACCATTAGGACGTGAGGCCAGGCCTGAGGCTCAGTCAACTCAAGTTTAGCCTATTGATTTGAGCCTAAATGTTATCCTAAGGTGAGATCCAATATTTTTGATATGGACTTCCATATGTAGGTCCACTCTATAAATACATCAAACTCAAAGATGTAATGGGACTTGGGTCAACATTTTGTAGGAGAGCTTCAATGTTGTATAGGAATGTGTATCATATTTCCTCAAGTCAATTGGATTAATGAATAAACGTAGTAAATATAAATTGGTATCAGACTCTAATTGGTTATATACTCCCAAAATTGTACTAGTTTTACTTCTTTTATATTCATAAGTCAACAAATTTGTGATTAAAATTATATGTTGATTTTTTGGCAAATTTATAATTCAAGTTTAACTTGTTTATATGATATACTGATATGTGAAACTATGATTGAAGATAATATGAATTTTTAAAAATTCAATCACAACTAAACATAATTAGTTATAGAATTAGTTAAAAAATGTAAAATTACAATTATAATTATTATTCAGATAAAGAAAGGAAAAGTACAAAGCAGAAAAGAACAAATACATGAAAACTTGTAGAAAGATTAGATTTGATGTTGAAATACACTTGGCATCATTAATGGTATCATCTTTATTTTTGGTTAGTGTTACAGCACTCTTCAAATTACTCATGGGCGTACATGATACATATACATAATGAGAAACTCATTCTGAGCTTCTTTTTGTCTTTTGAAATTGTATAAAAAAAATTATATCATTATAATCATTTCAATGATACACTCTTCTTCAAATGCTATTCATAGACGAAAGCATATTAAATGCCAGTATAATAACTATATAGTATAGACGATGACTCTTCCAGACATTACATTTCAGTACCCATATAATTTATACAAAATAATAATTTGTATTTCTCTTATGTTGTTGGCAAATTTCCAGAAGAACCTCGTAATTTGAAATAACTCCAACTTATCTATTTACGGGAGATGTTTGGGAATAACGGAGGAGGTAATGTTTTAAAAATTGGATTAGATGTTAAATTGATTAAAGAAAAGATTTAAAGTTTAAAAATTTAACTGGTATTAAATTATTATAGAAATAATATATAATAAATAAGAGATAAATTTTATAAAAGTAATTAAACATAAAATATTTTATTAAAATAAAAAATAAACCATTATTTATTATTATAAAATGAACTAATAATTAATAAATATAAGTATAATATAAACTTAAAATGGCAATAAAAAATCAAAATTATATTTGTCACGTTTATTAACTACAATTAATAAGGACTAGCATAAGTTATTTATAGGTATAGTATTATTAATTTATGCTCTTTATACATTATTATTTTTATTATAAATATTTTTTAAAAATTTATGGAAGAATAAAGTTGCATATAATCATAATTTTTTAAACTCCACCGTATTGCAAAATTTTGGACTGAATGCAACGATTACAACCATGATGATGATTTTAAAGAGATATTGTTGTTAAGAGAATAATTTAAACGTTGAAAATTGGTTTGCAAACATGAATATGTATTTCGAAGTTTGATTAGACATAAGTTATACTGTTCGAATAGACCAGGCGAAGCTGATAATATCTCTAAAAAGTAAAAACTCAAAACTTGCCGATATCTCTGTGCAATGTCTGCTATAGGTTACCGGAAGAGTTACAAACGACCGGGGGAGGGGCAGTGTATTTTACTGGAACAATAGATAAAACGGGAGTTAGTATCAGCTACGGGGATTGAAACCGTACCCAAGTGTGTATTCTGCATGTTATAACCATAGCATTTACGTTATGTTTGGTTGCTGTCCCCGTCACTGGGGACAGTGGACAAAACATTAAAATCCTGTCTCCTTGCCTTGTTTGGTTACT